>KK118075.1:65255-98108 GCA_000611955.2 Stegodyphus mimosarum | reverse complement strand
ATTTCTGCATGCCATCTTACCAGATTTAAATTGATGATCTATAATCCGGAAAAACCCCTAATCTGAAATCGCCAAAGTCCCAACGAGTTGGGATTACGGACTTTGTACTGTATATATGTTTTGTAACATGACCTATCCATTTTCAGTCTTAGTCAGATTTGATTTCTAATGCTTTAACTGCCACTCTTAAGCATTTCATGGCTAGATGTGGCAAATGTGCAAAAATATTCACTGATAATGCATGCCCGAAATTTTTTGGGAGGTAATTCTTTATTGAAAAAATTTTATAGTATAATTAATTTTTTTGACACAAATTTCGCCTCATATTTCACTTCTGAAGGAATAGACTGGAACTTTATTCCTCCAAATCACTTCATTTCAGAGGGCTACAGGAATCTAGTGTTAAGTCCGTAGAGCATCACTTAAAGAGAACTATAAATTTACATTTTACACATGAGGAGTTTGAAACAGTAATTGTGCAAGTGGAGGGAATACTAAATTCGAGACCTTTTAAACCCATTTCCAATGATTCTGACGATTATGAAGTTTTAACCTTAAGTCATTTTTCAGTAGGGAGCTTAATAAACGCAAGTCCAGCCAGTGATAATAGATGTAAATGAGATAGTTAGTCACTGGCACAGAGCAGTTATTCAGATAACTTGGAAAAAAGTGTTGACTGATTATTTAAGAACTCTACAGCAGAGAATTAATTAGATGATAGAAAAAAACAATATTTTTATTGGTACCATGGTACTTGTTAAGGAGGACTATCTACTGATAAAAACTAACAAAGTAAGAACTGTTAAAATCAAAACAAAATCAGGAGACTTAAAAAAGGCAATCACAAAGATTGTAGTGCTTCCTCTGGAAAAGTTAATTTCCATTTTTCCACATGGAAAAAACTGAGTTGGCACATGGTAAAAGGAAAAATTGCATTTGTTTCCAGTACTGTAATGCCATAGTAATTTATGTTGTTTGTAAGTATATTGTTACCAGGTATATTAATTTTGCTTTAAGAATGCTTTTGTAATGTTGTAATTTCAATCCAGGGTGTGCATGCTTTAAATCCCTTTGCAGTGAGATGTCCCTGCCATCACTACTGTTAATGAAAGAACGAATATTTACTTTCGTGTCTACTTGCGAAGCTGAGTGAATGTGTGTGAGCGCCAGAGTGCCTTTCACAAAATGTGTAAAATAAATTGATAAAATATAATTAGTTAGTTTAATGAGTTACAGTCCATTTTAGTAATAAGCTTGACCAGTTATCATTACTCTCTTCTAAAACAAACTTCTTTTAACATTTTTTATTCACTAGTAGCCAAACAATTTATTAACTTGAAAAAATTTAACATTTATCGAATATTTAATTTTTCAGATATTTCTGTAAAATGTGTTGGAATTGTACTCATGGACATTCAGCATAGAATTCAGTAGTCTCATAATTATAGAAGTGCTGAATGCTCTTTTGTAATAGTAATTCATATTTATGGTGAAAGACAAATTTTCAACAGCTGCTGAAATATTCTAGCGTGCTCCACAGGCAGACCATTAAACATAATTTATTTAACCCATTAAGTCCTAATGGACAAATACGTCTCAGGGATTAGCTTTCATTCTCTACCGGGTAAATAAAACCCACCTTTAAATGGATTTTTATGTTTGCAGTGTTTTTAAGGAATTAGGGAACAAATATATGACTAAAGAAACCTGGCCTATTTGCCAAATGTGTCAGGTTGCACTTTGTAAAGACTGATATGCCATATCCTATTTAACTTGTACTGTAAGAATAAAATATTCAGTACATTTCATTTAACTTTATTATTTATTCAAATGCAGTGTAAGGTTATTATTATAATATCCTAGATGTTTGGGACAAATAGGCCTAGTTGACAATACGATTGGGACATATTGTCCCAAGATATTTCCAGGAAATGGGAAAGTTAAAAACTTTAAACTCATATTATACTATTTTTTAGTACGTCACAATTAAATTAAACTATTTTTCATAGTTACATTTTAAACATGCAAAAGTCAGGTCAAAAGGGTTAACTAAGTAAATGTAAATTAACATAATGGCTACACAATTAGAGAATGTGCAAGTTGGCTTTGACATAACATCGGCGTGAAAGCCTAATGCCAAGAATAATGCAGTGCCACATAATACAGATCTCAATAGAATCAAATTAAAAATGTGGCCTTCAGCAGGTAGAGCACGCTCTGAAACCTTCCTTTAACTACTATCTCCTTTCTACCTCATTTGAATAATCTGCACAGTAAAAATTTACATTCTGGCAGAATAATGGGAAACAAGGCCAGAAATCAAATTATCTTAAAAATAACTGATTAAAATTTAAATGTATACATCTTTTAAATTATTAAAAAGGAAACTAGGCCATTTTCCTTCCAGCTATTATTTTGGATACATTAATTCTTTTAGAGGCTGACAAACAATAACACAATTAAAAAATGAAAATTCTTTTCATAACTATTGCTTACATATCATTCTGTGTGACATTAATTCATCAATCCACCTATTCATTCATCTACACATATACATAATGATAACATAAACTTATTTTCATATACTTACTAAAAATCTTAAGAATTCTTATTTAGTTATAGAAAAAGAACAAACAAAATATATGAAATTACCATATTTGGTTGCTTTCATAACAAAAAATGAAAAAAAGTTTCAAATATTTAATAGAAATAGTGAAAAATAGAAAAATGAGACATATTCTGAAAAGTATTTTGTACAGAAAACAGAAACACATGGTAAACATTACCTTCTTTGCTTTTCTATACACAGGTGATGGAAAAAATGATTCAGAACTAAACTAAAAATAAAACATATTCACATTATTATTTTCGAATAATTATGAAAAAGTTTTAATCAAAACTTAGTGGTGGTGTAATACATTAAGTTCAAAATTTTAAAAATCAAGTTATATAATAATAATTTTACTTCATATAAAAGAATTTCAAGCAGACTTTATTAGAATTGCTTGAAATATAAAGCTATGCCAATGAACAATATAGTAAAATACTCCACAGCTAATTTTAAGTTAAAAAAAAAAGAAGCATGCAGTTGCTAAATGTATAATAAGTATATAATGTATAATAATAATCAATTCATAGAAAATGCTTTTTACCTGAAATTCTGGGAATTATAAGAACCATATTATATATATAATCCTTATAAGACTCTCTAAGCATATTTTTTTTTGTTTTATTCATGATGAAATTTAACTTAATACAGGAGACACTTATCTGCTGAACTGCTCAAAAACTTTACAAATTGCATGAATAATGGAGGATTTTTTTTTTACAATTGAAAATATTGGTTAGTAACATATTTTCCCATTGATAATTTCTGACAACCAAGTGTTGCCAGACACTATGATTTAGAGCCGATAATGGATAAGTATGATGCACTGATGTGCTTACTTAGAAAATCAAAATAATACAGGGTTTGGCAAAATGGTGCAATAAAAGACACAGTAGAACTGTTTAAAGCTGCTTAGATTTGTATCTAAGTGAATTTTTGTGGCACTGACTTCACAAAGAAGATGATTATTTTTTTGCTATTTTAAATGCAACTGGGGACTTTTGGCTATTGGAATGACTGATGTGAGTTTTAATGATTCTCATACAATTTAGGTCATATTTTTTTTTAATATGCTATATCCTTGTAGAATACCGTTCAATTTTCTAACCCATTATTTTAAGTTAAAGTACCTTTCTTATCAACCTCACTTTGTTTCCCCGCCAGAATGCAAATTTCCAGCATGCGTGACATTCAAATTAGGTAGAAGAAGGAAGTACTTAAAGGAAGATTTTGGAGGGGTGAAATCAGAGCTAGTTCTGCCAGCCTGAAGAAGGCCATGTTGCTAATTTTGTTTCTCTAGTGATTAGAATTCTGCGGTGTTGAGTTATTCTTGCCATTAGGCTTATTTACGCCAGCTTCTAGGCAGAGCCAGCTTGCATGATAGTTAAACTGCTAAGCCCTTAGGCTATACTTAACTTCAATAATTTTTAAATTATTCATTACCTTTTGATTTAAAGCAAAAGTGTTGGCATTTGTAAGCTGCTTTGGTGCTGACCTTAAACTTTATTTGGATTAACAAAGGGTTCTTTTACACCCTTCTCCTGACTTAGTAGTACTTTAAGGAACTTGGTGACAATTCACCAAACAGTCTTCAAAGTTGTATACATTTTATGATAGCTAAGAAAACACACTGTTATATACATGTTATAACATGTGTCTGTCTAACTAAAAAGAACTCTTCATTCTAAATTTCTATCAGAAGAATTTACAAAAGTAGGAGCAATTTTTATTTATGCTTTTTATATGCTATATCTATAATTTGTATATTTTGATTCCAGATAAATGAAGAATCTGTTTTTTTTTTTTCAGATTTCTCGCAGAATGATTGGCACAATTCTGGTGAAATCTCTTCGCATTCGCAAATTAACTAAAAACGCAGAGATGATATTAAAACAAGGTTATATTATGCTCTAAAAATGACAGCTGAAAACAAGTATTACTTGCCTCTAACAAAAGATTCTCATTATACTAAGTATATACTGTACTTCTATTCTCTCAATTTTTTATACTATTTCTAAAATGGATATTTCACAAACTCTCTACAGATTGTTAAGCAAAAACTTTGATACAAGAAAGACTCCAATGAAAACAGCATATGAGAGCATACAACAAAGTAAGAAACTGACATCTTCATTGCTCTACATAGAAACGGCCACATCAAGATGACAAGTTACATTATGCAAATTCAAATAATTGTAAGAGTAATTCAAAGAATTATAAGCCTGCAAATTTTTATATTTTTAAGTGCCCAGCTCTAATCAGCAGCATGTAAGAAGAGTTCAAATGGTATAAAAGACTGATCAACAGCAATTATTTTAATGACATATGAGAATTCAGAAATTAAATGGTTTTGTGGTTTGGTAATGCAATGCCTTGACTTTCGACACACCAATTTATCACCATCTACCATACTGGGGTGGTCACATGAACTTTTACTTGGTTGAAGAGACAAATCATAAGAATGGTGTGCAATGATGCTTATATTACTCCAAATGAACTCAGATAGCATATATCAAGTTCAAGAAATCTAATGATACCTACAAAAATCATTACAAGTCATTGATTACATTGGGCTACAAGTCAAATAATCAACAACAAATTTTCCACCAAGCCACTATTCTTCAAAGCTAATAACAGTTTTCCTATGCAACAATAGATACTAGAAGAGAAGACTACCCTCTTCAGCAATGAATCTAACTTTTATCTCACAAGTAACAATGATCATCAATCTCACGAGTAACATTGGTCTGGAAACCATGTAGAAAATGCCATCAACAAGTCTTCATGAGAAAATGTCACACTAGTCTTGCTTCCAGAACAACAGTGTGGGATGGCATATTATATGATAGGAAAACCTCTTAAGTCTTCTTTCCAAATACTCTGGCAATTCCCTGTTATGCTTTGAATAGAGAGCCAGTGGTACAGCCATTTGTACAAGATATCTCAGGATCATATTTAACATAAAAATGCTAGACTACATACTGCTTATTAATCAGAATTATTAGCATACTAATTCTACTTCAATATTTTGATGTTCTGCCCAGTTTTATATGTATCATTTATTGCGCAGAAAATATCCTCTTATGCACGACATAAAATGTCACATAGAAAAATACCAAAGTCCTCTTTCTGGCATATCTGAAAGTTAATTTCCTAAAATTAATGGTTTAAGTCCCTACCTTTCTAATACATTTTTAGAGCTTATTGCTACGTTTTGTTTTGAAAATAATCTTAGCAATTACAGGTTGTTTTACAGACATTTTTCAATTGTGTGTATATTTTTCAGAATTTTTGAGAAATGGATGCGTAACAAAAAAGGGGGGGTTAAAGTAAGCACACTAGAAATTACAAGTAAGTGCATTTCTTAATGCATGGGATGCATTAGAAGTTATTGATGGCACTTTTATAAAACTTGAAACTGCTACTAAAAATTATGAAGAAAAATTAAGAAATAGAATAAAGGTTAAAAAACTGCTAAAGAAATCTTTGTTATAGTGTTAGGAAAGAAATCTTTGACAATTATAATAAACTCTGAAAGTTTAAGTTAAATAAGAATTAAATTACACAATACAAACTGAAACCTGCACACTCCATTTATTTAGTGCAACTTGAAATTCAGAACTACTGATGTCACTTTTATGTATATCAGCAACATTAGAGTCTTTTATTCAATGTTTAGCCCAATCAGGAGAATGCATTTCAGAAAAGATGGTAATAACAATCATTATATAATGAATATAATGAATGAATGAATATTAGACATTTTCATGCTTGGGATTTATTGCCCGAAATTGAAAGAAGTAAACCTTAAACTTATCCCAATACTGATAAAGACTCAAGAAGGTAAAGGAAACTGGTCTTGGAATCAGTAATCTATATGTCTATAACTGTAATATATCAGTGCTTGTAGCTACTTAATTTAAAACTGCAATAAAGGCAACTAAAGGAAATAACAGTTCAAATTTCACTGAAAAGAACTTTCACAAATATGAACTGTAGAGATTATAATGACAGTACAATCTTGTTAAAATGAAAATTTCAAACACCCAAAAGTATTATTAAAGAAAACCTGGTCTATTAATGATTGAAATGCTTTTACTGTGGAAAAACAGGCCACAGAAAGAAGAACTTTTCTGCTTATTAGAAGAATCAAGAGAAAGTGATTGAATCACAAGAGCAAGCTTTCATGACCCCTATAACTGAGAATGATGATTTTTTGGATTATTCATTTGGAACATCTCATCAAATATGCTTCATAAAATATTTTTCATCATATAAAGCTTTTGCCTAAAACCCTCACTAATGGAATTCGCATGTATTCTAAAAGTATGGGAGAAATAAATATTAAAATCTTGTTAATGGAAGGTGGAAATGCAGTGATCCTCAAAATGTATAATATATACCTGATAGTGATCAAAACACCTTCCTTTAAGTCTCAGTATTAAGGCATAATTTAACTGAATACGCTTCTTAAAACTTTCATGAATTCAGAACTGCAAATGTGGCATGAATGATTATGTCATCAAAATTAGAAGCATGCCCAAAAAATAGTGATGAAACACAGAACTGAAGCTAACAGATGACATTTATAAACATAATACATGGAAATGCAACAATATTTTTAAACAAAAAAATAAATGAGCAAAAACTTGGAATTTATGGATAACATAAATGTATATAGTAGATGAATACAACGGTAGATGGACACAAAATTTTATGCAATATTAACCTGATACATGTAGCTGCTACGTTAGTTCCCTTTTAAATACAAAATATTTTCTTTTATGATTATTCCCCTTACCTTCTTAAGGCACTTGATTTCAAAAAAGAGATTGTATAAAACGGTCGACCATCGATACATAGAGAAGTTTTCTTTGGGTTCTGCTGTCATGCACTGTTGAAAGAAATGTTCACAAATAAATATCAAAAATAAATGAGCAAAAGATTTAAGATTAGCAACTAATACATTGGAATTCAAAAGTTAATCAATAAATGAAAAAATTCTGTAAAATAAAGATCACACAGCTACAGAATCTGTTTACACAATAGGTGTAGAGATTTGGAAATTAGCTTGCAGAAAAAATACTACATATACTGTTACATTTTACTAAAAAAAAAGGTGTTATGTATAAAAATGATGACCCTACATCAAACTACAAAAGGAAAACTGATTTAGCCGCATTGTGAAAAATGAGCACACATCACCATCTGAATGGCAATGAATACATGGAAGGCAACAGCACATTCAGAAAGTGGTGACAGTCAGAGGAAGCTGGCCCCTTTTTAAAATGCCATTTCTAAATTCCATACCTATAGAACCAATAGCAGATCTGCTAGAATATGTTTAAAATTTGTTTAATTTCTTTCCATGACTCTTTATGGGATTTTTACGAATTAGGAATATGCTCTACGAATGGGCATGAATATCCCAAATCATCTCAGATGATCTTTTTTTCTGCAGGAGTTGATACTATACAGCATGCGTTTCCAGCAGAGGTTATCAAAACTACACTGATGATTCTCCATCAAAAGAGTATCATTTAATTATTTATTGGTAATTTTCTTTGCATTTCTCATTGCTAGTATTTTTCGTTATATCCTATGATTCACGAAAGTTTCTTTTTCATTCATTTTTTCCCTTCGATGCTTAACTTTTGGACACAAACCTACATGAATGCCCTATGATATAGTAGATAAATATAATATATTATTAAGATGACAATCTTTCAGTAAATGATAAAGCAAAACTATTCTGTAGTTTATACATAAAGAAAAATTAAGTTTGGTACGATTTTACGATTCCCTTATATAATTGTATGTGGATGTTTAAGCTTTTCTTCGCTCTAAAATGTTATTGTACCCAAGGCTCAATAATTATGCACTTTTTGTTAAATAATTATACTGATAATACTTATCATGCAAATTTTAAGTGTGAATAGGTCATTCAAAAACCTCGATTATTCACGGACTTTTATAAATAAGAGATATCTTTAGAAAAGCTTAATTAAAATCATTGAAACATACATTTTTGGTGGGGAGGGGGAGGGTAGAAAAATGCTGATATTTTCAAACTTTAACAAATTAACAAATGATTTAACAAGTATTATAAATTAAAGCACAATGAAAAACCTTTTTAATACTACGAGAATAAATTTCCTAAGTATCTTATAATATACAGTAAAAAAGTATTTTAAAATTCGAAAGACCAATCTAGTCAAAAATAGCGCTTTTAGCTGCTTATTTTTTATGAATTTAAATAAGAAAGTAATTCGAAATCCTATAAGAAGCCGGTAAAAAACTCCTGAAGTAACCTATCTTAATTCCAAAACACTTACACTTGCAAAATGGATAACTTTTAAATTGCAAATTATAAACTAAAAACAATTTTTAAAAACAACAGAAAAATTTTAAAAAAATTTACACTAAAATATTTTGTTAATCTGTGTTCAAAGCTCCAAACAGAACTTGCCAAGGAAAAAGTTCTTGAAGCTTACAACCAAGTTGATTAACTAGACCAGGCAGACATGTTTCGTCTGATAAATTCATTGAAACTTCAAACGGAATTAAGCATACTCAAATTTCTTTATAAATTTAAACTGTCTGCAGGTTCTAAAACATTGAAAGTAAAATGAAAAGTTAACAAAGTACTACAAATAAAATCTAAAATAGAAACTTAATTGAAAGTAAATCCTAAAACACAATTGGCCTAGTAAGGCTAATGCTAAATGCAAAAGAATGAAAATATTCAAACAATTCTCAGATATGAAAATTAAATTTGAAAGTCCTATGTAAAAATAAAATTAAGGGGGTCCAACTATCTGAAAAAAATATATATATATACATACAACAAAAAATTTGAAAAAAATATACACTACAATATTTTGTTAATCTTTGTTCAAAGCTTCAAATAGAACTTGCCAAAGAAAAAGTTCTTGAACACCTTGTGTATATATGTTATACACTGAAAACCAAAACACCCGATTGATTGAACCAAACCGAAACACCTGAAATACCCGATTTGATGCTATATATATATATAGATATACACATGGCATATCAGTTACAAACTTACAGGAGAGACAGAGTATACATACCCAATGGAAAATTACACAGCAATGCATAGTCGGAAACACTTTTCTGATGTGACAGTGGCGATACAAAACACAAGGTAGAAAGAACACGAACAGGGTGAGAAAACATGTTTATTATGCTTAGCACAGCTAAAGTGTTAGGAATGTTAAAATTTAACATACATTAATGGTCTTGACAAGCATCTCCACCTGAAAGCAACATACCCTCAACATTGGATTGGCAGGGGTGTTCCGTTGCATTGGCCAGCAAGATCGCCAGACCTCACATGCATTGACTACTTCCTCTGGGTGGGGTACGTCAAGACACTTGTATACAATACCCCCGTTAACAGTGCTCAGGAACTTGCTGCACACATTGTGGCAGCTGCTGAGGAAGTCTGGAACATGCCCAGTTTTTTCCAGAATATCAGATCTTCCATGCACAGGAGATGTAACTCTGCATCCTAGTCCAGGAAAGTAATTTCTTCCTTCTGTGGAACACCTTTTAAGGAAGGAACACCTTCTGTGATGACGATTTTTTTGGTTCTTATTTCTGAGTTTATACTGCATTAAGCATAAGACACAGGTTTTCTCACCCTGTTCGTGTTCTTCCTTTCTTTTGTTGTCACTACTGATGATGATGCAGCGAAAATGTAAATTTTATTCCACTTTTGGGTTTGGCATATTTTGGCCCCTGTGCTATTTTTGGCCTTTGCTACTGTGCTTCTGGAATTTGGTTTCTGTATATATTTATTCTGAATTGAATATGGGCTGAATTTATAATAATTTATTTTGCATTATTACCACCATTTGATGCTACTTTTAACATGTATTTGGATTAGTTTTTGAATTGCTTTTTACTTTGTATTTATTCATTATATATATACTAATAAAATTAAAATGAAAAGTCGGGACTATATCATAGATAATAATTTCTTCCCTATGAAGGCCCTAATCAATTCTTCCTCAATAAAAGTCATAACCCAGAACAAGTATCTTTCTCTCTACACATATACTCTTGAGAATAATCATGGAAGTTTTAATAATTAAATAAGAAAAGAGACGAATCTGTGTATTGACTCTAGATTGTAAAATTGATAAAAATCAAAAAGTAAAGGTCAGAACGAATATGAATAAAATTCTGTTCCTGAAATGTGAAGCGAAGTTTTCAAAAACGAAATCGTTAATTGAAAATTAAAATAAGAAAAGTGAAAATTAAAAAAAATTAAACTTATGCCAACTATAGATTTTTTATAAATAACTTAGTTGAAGCTAACAGAAATATTTAAAGTTAGAATCTTGTAATACAAGATATCATTTATGAATCTATTTTCAAAATTTCTCTGTATTGTTCTGCTCATTTCCAAATGTTTATAAATTCTCATATCATTATAAATCGACAATGCTATTAGACAGGCCATTCTAGTTCTTGCAGGATTTGTGAATTAAGTCTGATTCTTATGGAGCCAATTCTTATCAATTACTAGCCAGCTTTTGCATATAACAATTTAACAATATTCACAAGATTTATGAAATGTTCTGTATTTAACATCAGACTTAATAAATGTTAGCTCCACCTACAAACAAGGAGACGTTATATATATTTTTGTCTCACTAGCAAAGTACTTTAAGAAAAAAATTTAATCAGAAAATATGATAATCTGTTTTGTTTATCTTACTCATTTAAATTGATGATGAAATTCAGTTAAGAAGGATTCCTACTCTCTTTTTGTATAGATTTTTAATAACAGATGGTGCTACGAATGTTGATCAATAAAGAGTAAAATCTGCAAAACAGCTTACAGCCTTGCTATTATGACAACAACGCCTACGTCCTCTGCAAGTAGTTTTGTGGAAGAGTGAGTAATCCATAAAACACTTAACACATCCTCTCAGTTGAACCTGACCTGCTGTCATTTCTTCCTTTTAAGCATCAGCAACTCACATATATATTTGACAACATGGTATATTTTGTCCAGGAATAGAACTTTTCCACTTTTTGTTCAATGAAAGATATCTGTGACATGTATACAGCAGTAGCAGTTCCTTTTGACAAAACGTATTCATCACACTGGTATGCTTTTTTAATATTGAGTAAATGTTTTGTAATTTGCCATTATATTCCATGGAAGAAAATGTTTTTTTAAAATACCAGATTTTAAGCTTTTTCAGTACTTTTATCGCTACATAAAATTATATAAATGATTTTATACTTCACATTATGTGTATACATATATAGAATATATATAATACAGGGTTAAAAGACACATTTCAGTTTAAAAAAATAATAACTTATTAGCAATTTTCAAGCACATTAAAAAAAATAAGCACTTGTTTAAATACATATAAACAAAACTGCATAATCTTAAAAGGAAACTGATACTTGTAATTTAAAATATGAGAAATTCAGTATTTATTAAGACAGAACTAACATGATTCAATCACAGAAAACAATATTTTTTTAAAAATTTTAAATAACAGTTCAATTTACAGAACTAGTTTACAATGAAAGGGAAAAAAATACAAAACTAAACTATAATACAAGCTTTAATGATCAAATTTCAGTTAAAATGTAGAAAATAAATAATAAAAAAACCATGCTTATAAATGAATAATAACATTTTTATGTTTGATTTTCCTTTTGTGTCTTTTCATTAATGTTTGAATCCAGTTCTCTTAACTGATTTTGTTTTTAAAAAATAGTTTTTTAACATTTCATTGGATTTACCTAAAATATTAAAGTCTCTTGTAACTTCATCCTTTTCAGCAAATTCATTTACTTTATTTTCAAGCACTTTAATTTCTCTAACAAAGTTTTCTTTTCTTTAAGAGAAATCAATTCATCTGTTTTTTTTATTTGGAACAATTTCTAATTCCCCCCCCCCACTCTTCCAATTATAACCAATGCTGTGAATGAGCTTGTGAAGCTGCCACTCTCTCTTTTGCAATTCACACATTGTGGATCCCATCATTTTTGTTGACACTAAATCCTTGATCAATAGATGCTTGCCCATGGGAAGAATAAAAATCATTTAAGTGTTTCCCATAACTTGAAGTATTTTTTATCAATGAATGTGTGCAAAAATGTATCTAATTTTGTTTTTTCCACACCATAGGTTTTAAATTCTGTAAGATACAGCTGGACAACAGTTTATCCCAAAAGAATATTATCGCATTCTTCTTCTGCAATGTTACTGCTTTGGGAAAAACACATCAATATACTTTTCATTTTCCTGTACATTATTCTGCTGCTTTTCAGCCATATCCTTGGAATCCATAGAAATAGCATTTTGAATTAGTGAATAATTAACTGGACATTTCTCCATCAGTTTTTTAAGTAGTTGTAAAATAAAAGTTTGTGAGTTGCATTTAAGAGAAAGGTAATCTATACTCATAATTTCATTTTTAGCATATAGTTCTTGCAAGCATTTATCAGCCCTAAATTCTGGATTAATTTTGCTTATTTCAGCAACAATATCTTTCTTAGAAAAAACAAATTTACACAAATATTTCAGTGATAAATTGATTTTTAGTAGGTAGTCTTCTTTTATCATTTTGAAATCTTGCAAAAGTTTCTTTACTAATTTTGTGTACATCAAAAAAAAAGGGGGGGGGAGGGAACAAGTGGTTCATCACTTTGGTACAGTTCCAAAAAGGGTTTGACCAATTCAACCACAAAAATGAAAAAAAAGGAATTTTACATGCACTGGTTTGTCTTTAATTGCATCTTTTGTTACTTCATATCATTTGCAAGTTATTTTTACATATTTTCCATTAGTTACAAATCTCAGGTAAATACCTAAATAACTGAAACAAAGAAATGTTACAATATTAGATAATGTTTACCATAAAATGAGACAAAACTGATATCCAAGAAAACTGTATCTGTTTATTAAGAAACTGAGAGTCCTGTTCAGTAGTAATGGTCTTGCATTACTACTGCCATTAAATGCCTAATTACAGTTACAGCTATGTTCAAATGTGATCTGCAAATCTTTGTGATTCCGTGATTTTTCAGAACAAGCATAGCAGTGTAATAAAAATACCTTGCATAGTATTCTTACATTAGTAAAAATTACAGTTTAATTTGGGAGTAGTGAGAGTATATTCAGAAGTTTGGAGAAATGAAACCCTATTCTCAACATCTGAGGAAAAAAAAATGCAAGAGAAATAATAGTCTTGCAATATAAAATAGCCTAAATTACAAAATTATACTGGAAATTTTACTTTCCAGAATTACAGTTAATATTGATTATTCAATTTCTTAGAAAATCATAATTTATTTAGTTACTTAAATTCCTTCAAATTTTCAGCAATTTTATCAGTATTGTTTTACACTGAGAGGCCATAATATAGAGGCATTTCTAATAATCCACTTGTCCATCCTAATTTTGTTAAGAATAGATGATAGCATTTTCAAGTTCTGAAGTGATCTTTCACTTTGTCTTACAAAAGCTGAATAAAATTGAAGTCAGATGACTGAGCTCACCATGGAAGCAAGTGAACTCCAAAGCATGCTCTTAAAGAAACCAATTTGACACACGTTGTGTAGTGTTGTTTCCAGCAAGCTCCTACATGTGCTAAAAGCTGTTTACAGACACATTCAAAGGGCCCACAGCAGTTAAGGAAAACATCTCCTAGACAACTGCTCTATGGCTACAGCTTGAACAGTTGTCATTAGGGAAGAAAGCTCCAAGAATTCATTCAGGCTGGGCCATAATCTGTCATCTCCATATCTGAGCAGAAAACAAGATTTATTGGACTTAGCTACTTTTGCCCATTACCAAGGATACAGTTTTTATGCTCCTAACTTTGCAGCAATCATGATTTCTTGTTTATCAGTGATAGAATAATATCCTTGATAGTCTCTTGCTATTAAAATCCTTCCATTGCAAGGTCTTGTATTGTGCATTAGGATATGCTTTGTGATGGACATGAAATGTATCAAACTACAATGTTTCATATAGTGCTGCTCTAGATGATTGGTGGCAGCCACCTTATCCCTCTTTTGTTACTAACACTGTTGACCAGAATTGACCTTATTGCTTAGAAGTTCTTTTAGCTCAACTTCTACTCTCTTAACACCTGAGATATTGCTGCCTAAGAAAAGCTTAGAACATTATTCATTTCAGAGATGGTGGAAATAAGTCTTCTTGTATCCATGATCATATTTTATTCAGACTCACTCAAATCTTATTCATTTTCATATTAATTACCATGATAAATAGTTCTTTTCAAGAGCAATTTCTAGCTGTTATGTCACTGGCAGACTGGTCCACATTAAAGAAAAAAGGGTCCTTCTAATATTTTGGCCACTCAGCATATGCATATAACATTTACCAATTTCCTTTTAGTTTCTATTCTGTTTAAATTTTTTAGGATATTTTACTTGCATTTAAATCATTATGTTGTAAACGTGTGACATAATTTAAAATACTTATTAGATTAAGATTGTATACATTTAGAAGAAAAAATGGATCTAAAGGAACATTGCAGAATAAGCACATGCACGAACACACACACACACATATATACATAGATAGAGAGAGATAAATTTTGTTACCTGATATTCCGCTTTAGACAACATCAGAAATAATTCACAACATCCATATGAAAATAATGAAGACTGTACAGGTAAAGCACTAAGTAAGTATCGCAGAAACTTAATACCCCTTTTATTTGATATTATAGAAAAAAGTCGAAATGGAACACCTAAAAAATTGTTTTTTCTCATATTTTATTCTATACTTCACATTAAATACGCAACATATTTAATTCACTTAAAATTTAAAAATATCTACTTTGAATGAAAGTATCATCTAATCAGTTTGTAAATTTGTGAAGTTTATAAACAACCCAAACAGTTCTTTTGATGTAATTAGCTATAACCATTCAACAACAAACAAGTACTCTTCAATTTAAATTAACTGATTTTACTAAACAAAGATGTCCCTGAAGTTACTATATAATATAAGTTACTATATAATCATAAAGAATACTGTCATTCAGCAAGGCATTACTCACTTCTTACTTTGTTAAAACAGTGTTCAATCTTGCCTGCAATGCCAGCATTCTAATGTTCATAGACATTCAAAAGGTACTTTTTTCTTGCCTGAATTGATTTCAATTGATTGACTGAATTGATTTGCCTGAATTGATATTGATTTCATAGGTCCTGTTCCAACGTCTGAAGGTAACAGTTTTTGCATGACAATTATTGACCGCTTTACCTGATGGCCAGAAGTAGTACCCACTGTTGACATGTCTGCTCAGAATACTTAGTCAGTGTTAGTATATAACTCGATAGCTAGATTTGACTGCTCCATATCAATAACAATTGATCAAGGCTGAAATTTTAAATCTCACTTATTTAAGAATTTGATGATGGTTTTGGGTACACACTGCATTCAAACTGCTGCTTGAAAGATTTCATAGGCAGCTTAAAAGTGCAATAATGGCCCACGACAACCCAAAATGGACTTAAATTTTGCAATAGTTTTGTTGAGTGTAAGATCTGACATTAGAAAAGATATAAATGCTACTTGTTCGGAACTTGTTTATGGTATCATACTTAGATTACCCTCAGCCATGTTAAATGTTACTAATTCCATACCTTCTTCTGAATCCTATGTTTCACAGCTTCAATCAAGTCATTCACTTAGACTATTTCCAATTTCTAAGCACGTTCAGCCATCAATTTATGTATACCCAACACTCCAAATCTGCACTCATGTATTTCTAAGTATCGATTCTGTTAAATCTCCTATGACTCCACCTTACATTGATCCTCACATTGTTATTAAATGAATGGACACTAATTTTATTAATGAGATAAATAATAAAAATATAACACTCACTCACTACATTATCACTCGAAACCAGCATATATGTATTGGAACACAGAGCTACATCTGTAATTCCTCAGATTTTGCATCAAAAAGGCTGTGAAGATTCAAAACATTGCTCCAAAACAAATAACTACTCACAGTGGATGTTATGCTCATTTTCCCCAAAGACTGTGATATAATTGAATATTTTTATCCTGTTTATCTGCTGTAGATGTTATATTGTATGAATACTTAGATTACTATTATTATTTCAGTTTGGGAGTTGTCTAAAATTTTTATCTTATCAAATTTTCATTATTATTGTTTAATATGTATTGTATCATTATATATTTCAGCTACAATTTTACGTTGTATTAATACTTGTATATCATCATTTATATATCTTGTATTTTATTTCAGTGCATATTTATAACTTTTATTGAAATTTTGTAATCAATCCCGTTTGTTTTGTGACTGTGTCACTGGGGGATACTCTGTGGTTGTCTTCTTTTCAGGCGTATGTGCTGCCAACTGACATCATATTGTTTAGTAACAGCTGCCTGCACCACCAGCTGATACCACATTTCCTTTACCATTAATTCTATAAGGTTCGAATATTGTGTAGTAGCTTCTGTATTTTTATGAATAAGTTGTGTTAATAAAGTTGATTGCTTTAGCAATAGGGAGTCGTGTATTATAGGAACTAACACCAAATCATTCCATAACTCTCACAGTAGCATAAAAGAGAAAGTTGGATAAACTTTTATTAAATGAATAACAATCAAAAGAAGAAGAAATTTTAAAAAGGTATCATAACAACAATTCAATTCAATTCAGAGTGTAATATAAGTCTAGACATTATCTCTGTCATTTCAGGAGATCAAATACAGAAAATGTTGACTTCAAAAGTACAGTACAAGACTGAAAATCTACTGACTGACATTTTATGCAGCCTCTTAGATATCAACAGTGAACTGTTGATGGTTTCAGCAGCATTTTTCTCTCTCAATATTGAAACAAGTTACCTTAGTTTATAAAATACCACTTGTATAACTGTCACTCAAAACTGCTTACCTTGTAACTGAAGAATAAGCCTATGCTGTTTTGTTCGAGCATGATCACAAAAAATGAAATTTTTGTATCAGTTAATGGGTGGCAGACATTTAGGATAGATATTTTAGGCTATATTTTGTGCAAATTTGATTCTCTGTTAGAAAAATACAAGAATTAAATTTTTCTATTATGAGCTAGAATTTAAAATAGCACCTTTTAAACAAAAAGAATTTTGGAAAAAAAAATTGACCAATCAAGAAAAGTTTCTCTTTATAATGCTGTCAGGGAAAGGTGACTCAAAATTAGAACAGCCTAAAGTTTTAAAACAAACTATTGCAATCTGGTGGTTAAAAATATAAAAAATAATATTTTTCTATTTAAAAATCAAAAGAAATTGATTGTACATTTATTTATTTATTTACTGGCCCTTTTTTTTCCCAGTCTAAATCTACTGATTTTACATTTACTACACCCAAAATTCAAACATTGCATCTTCACATTGCACATATTTAAAGAAACAGTACATAAATTTAGTGAAAATTCATCAGCTCTAACTAAACCTAATTTTACAAATAATACAGGTAAGAAAACACAAGCAATAAATACATCTGACACTTTAGAATATTTTTTTTCATTGTAAAATTTTGAATCATATTGCTATTGAAACAAATCACGATTATACACAAAAACGTCTACAAAAACATATTATTCTACAGATAATCTACAAAAATATATATTCAAGCAATATATATACAAGCTTCTTCCAATAGTAATGTTACAAGAGGTGATTTCACACCAGAAGTAAGATGGTCATGCAGAAAACAAGAAATGAGACAAATCTTAAATTTTCTCAAATTTGAATCTCAAAAGGTTTTTGAACATCATGAATCCTTTGTGTAATAATAATAATAATAAGAAGGAAAAACCTTAATTTAATACTTAAATTTTTTAATTAGAGCTAAATTTATGACCTGCATTTCTTGAAAAAACCAATTTCAAAAATATTTCTGAAAAATATATCTGTATTTATTGGTAAGCTATAAATGATATTTTCTAAATGAAGTACATAATTAAAATTCTTGAATCATATTTTAACATAATTTTAAGGAAAGAAATAATGGTTCACATTTTTTACAATTTTTTAGATTCTTTTCAGATCAAAGCAAATGTAAAGAATGGCGAATGATTTCAAGAATAATACAGATAAATACTAAATATAGAATGGCACGTTTTCTCTAGAAAATTAAGGAAAAGTGAAAAGTTGTTTGTTTTAAAAGTTCAGAAAAGTGCTACAAGCTGAAAACTTTTAGGATACATGATGATTTTGGTAATCAATGCATTACTAAAATAGCAATAAGCGCATTTTCTTTTAATGGATGACTATTAGATAACACTAAAACTAATTTTCCTAATGTTTTGAATTAAAAGATTTTAATGATTTTTTTAGTTTAGGATTCAAAAAATTCAAATGAAAAAAAAATAGAATATATTCAGTTCTAAAGCTTTTGCACTTTCTATAATTTGATCTGATCATGCAATTCCTTCATTTCCTTCATAGAAAATGACATCTGTATTCTTCACCGACTCGACCAAAGCTAGATTGCGTTTAATTTTTACATCTACACAGCTATTTCAGACAACTGGATCCCTGAAAGTATCCTAAAGCATGAAGATTCACATTCTTGATTTAATATTTTCCACTTAAAAGAGCATAATTCAAAAAAAAATAGTAAGGCTTTGTGAATCTCATATTTGACATGAATGGTGCACTATGACATATACCACAAATAGGACACCGATTTAGAAAAAAAAAAAAAAAAAAAGAAAAAAAAAAAACTGTTTATTTTCTGCTTAAAATCTTAATTTAACTTTTACCAAGTTCTTTTCATGCTCCTGATATTGCAATACTGTGGATAATTTATATCAATTTCCTAGGGTCAATTTTTTTTTTAAATATATGACTTCACACCCAAAAAAACTTTGCTGAAGATCTGAAAACTGATTATGAGAGAAATAATTACTTTTCAGGAAGGAAAGACAGTAGTAAACAACTGAAAAGATAACAAACACCTTTTGTAAAATCAGTTCTTTCTGATGACATAGCTAAATTTATAATTTAAAATTCTAAGAACCCAAAACTACAAATAATACAATGAAGGGGGAATGAAATAACACAATGAAACACTGCTTACATCAACAACCTGGTTACTACGATGTTAAAAGAACTCATCTGAAGATAGTATTATATATTTTTTTAAACAAAATGTAGTTACAGTATATGGTGATTATCCAGTATTTCTTGATACACAGCCAAAATTGCAACCCATAACTTTGATTCTTGCATGTATTTGACAACCCTAAAGTATATTCTGTATTCTTCAAAAAAGATGAGAATTTTCTTTTTCTTTTTTTTCTAGTTACTGTTCAGTTTTCTTTGGGAAAGGGGCTAATAGAGGGTGGGCATGGCTTCTTTTTTATTTCAATATATCAATCTCAACTTGAGATTACAGATATAGAGGTAGAGACAAGTTGCAGGTTATAATAATCTGTCTGATAGCACTTTGAATGTGAGTTTCAAATAATACCTGCCAAATATCAAGAAAATAAATAAATAAAGGATTCAGATTTTAACACCAGAGGGTTTAATAAAACATTCGCTACCAACTATGAGTATACTTGTAGTTAACAAAATGAGTTTATCCCAGCTATGAGTTAACTCGTTACTGACTGCTATACTTAAATCACCAAGTACGAGAACTGCCATAGCAAATGCTTGCGATGTTTAGTGCACAGGAATGGACTAAATAATACACTTGGTGAACTGAAAGATTTACTTCTTAAAATGCAGATACAATTACTAAATGTTTAAAACTCAAATCCATTTTTGGAGAGTGAGATCATTATTTAATTGGAAAATCTTATAAATGGTCTGCTCAAATTCTTGTTTAATGACTCACGGAAAATAATGTATCACATCCACAGCAGTTTTGCATAAATGCACAGAACAGATGAGTATTGTTTATCTGATTTGTCTAGTCATCTTCTACTTGGTACAGGAGCAAAAATATTATATTATATGCCAACTATGAATATACCTGTGTGAATTTCTTTCACTGCTAAAAGTAATTTGCCATATTTAAGTTAAATAATAAAACAAAACAAAAAAATTAAAAGCATAAAAATGCATGAAGGGTCTTGGCACGTGTGAACAGACTCATTATTTCAGCTTTGGCAGTGGACGTGTAAGTTTTTTAATGCTCTTACTGAGCTCACAGTTTAACAATCAGCTATTAATTTTACTCCAGCCCAAACAACTTCTTCTTCTTTATTTTACCTTTACTATTACATATTGCTTTCTTCACAGTTACACCACATAAAATTCAACAGTAAAACCATAAGATTTTTAAAATCAGCAAATTTTTAGAATTACAGATAAAGTGTTGCCACACATTTTTTAGTCTTTCTTGAGTTCATCATGTCAATGTTTAGTTTTCTTAACAAGACAAATTACATAACTTTTTTTTACACATTTATACATAAAATTCAACAATAAAAATCACAAAATTTTTTAATGTAGCATATATTTAGAATTCCCAATACAGTGTTAAGTAATGTCATTATATTTTTCCCCATTTTTCTTCTCATTTCTTCATTTTAATATTTAGTTTTTTTTTTTTAATAAGATTACTTACAGAACCCTTTTTTGTCTTTTTAAACATCATTTTCTTCACACATATGCCACCTAAAATTTAGCAGTAAAATCACAAAATATTTAAAAACAGCATATCTTTAGAATTCCGGACACAGTGTTAACTGCTTTTTTTTTCTTCTTTTTTTACATTTAATGAACCTTTTTTTAAAATATTTACCATATTATTTCTTTAAAAATAATTCATTGTAATATCATTTGGTGGCAACATCCTCTTGTTTGAAAAGTGATACAGACAAAAAAAGTGAGGACTGAAATTAACAGCCACTCTGGTGATAAAAATTTTATCATCAAAAGGCACCTACTAATTGCTTGCTGCATACTGAAAAGCACTAGATAACCTATTAAAGCTATTTACAACTCTATTCAGTATGGAAAAATGAATCAAAATATAAAAATCAAATTTGGAATTCAAATTTGAATTAGAACAAAGAATCTAGAGAAACAGTAATAATAACAAACATTCCAAAATAAAACATACTGAATCAAAAATTATTATTTTAAAATTGATTGATTATCACTTTACCATCTCCCCCAACTAACAAAATGAATTAACTAAGAAACTGTGCAGCATACTACAGCAAATTCAATTCCATTGGCAAAATAATTTAATATCAAGCACATATTGGATGACCCTAAAGTCCATTAACAGTTGCAAATTCAATAATTCACAGAATAATATAGGTAGAGAGGTAAAAATTGACACACTTGCTTGAAATGACATAAGTTTTTACTGAAAAACAAAAGCAAAAAAGAGCAACATATAACACTGGGCAACAAAATGTCAGTGACACAGCATGAGAATAATGTATGAAATGAGGTATAGTGAGACAGAGAATCAGCCCTTCATGACTTTGTTACTTTTCTCTATCGCCTCCGGGTGTTGGGCACAGTTTGATGTGGATTTATCACATCAGTTGTGATCAGATGCTTTTGCTTTGAGGGAATGCATGGTTCTGCAATTCCAATTGTCAGTGTGATGGGTATGAGGTATGGTGATATGTTACAGAAATGTATGACTTTATGGAAGGTATGGTATGGAAGGTATGACTTTTATGCAGCATGGTGCTCCATACTGCTACATGCCATTGCCACACCATATTGCTACACATGTGAAAGATATCTTGCACATATCTTTTGGTGAGGATTGTGTGCTGAGGTGCCAGTTCCGTCATGCTTGGCCTCTCAGGTCCCCAGATCTTAATTCAGGCGATTATTAGTTGTGGTGTTACCTGAAACTAAGGCTCATACACACTTTTGCACATGGATAAGCACTTTTAAGGACATATCAGCAAATGGAAACTGAATAAATTCAGTCAAAGATATTATCTATGACTGAACTTCACTTTTGCAATACCATCCTCATAATAAAATTGATCTGTAATTAGGATGCATTATTATTAAACAGAATTATAAAAAAAATTGAGAATAAACTCAACTTTCTGAAATTTATCAAGTAACATTAAATATTTACACTTATAATAGCTGGACATATTTTAAAGAAGATTAAGTGGCATTTTATTTACATTTTATGAACAATTAACTTCATACTGATTTTTTCTTTTATGTTGCATTTAGTTACAAGCTTCCTCAGACAGTCCTCATTCCTCAGTCAGATTTAGTTAATAGCAAACAAATTTTATGTCAAATAGCATAGGTTAAAATGAGAAGTAAAATCATAATCAGCATGATTTGTAACAGAAGATTGGCTATTGCCACCACTGAGGCTTGCCTAGAGAGAAATCTGCTGATCAGAACAGACCTGAAAGCCTGATGCAGGCACAGCTGGCAAGCTCTGAAATTTAGTTACACTGTGTCTGTCTAATGTACTTAGTGTCATCATAGCTTCATGTAGAGTTCCTGGGGTTGTAACCCAGTTCATACACTTTAAGGATAAGTTGTTTTGTATTATTTCAAGTCTCACTAGATGCAAAGAATTAAGTTTGACATTAATTTTTACACTTTTATGCTGTACCTTGTGACCATGGTAAGGATTAATGATGTAGGATCGTGTTCTCTTTGGCCACATAAACTCTACTAGATCCTACTAAGGAACCTGGCAACTTCTTGTACAGGCATAAAGGAAACCAACACAGAAGAGGGGTAAAAATAACCTTTTATTATTATTCAAACTCTGAACAGAAAAAGGCAGGTACTTTGTGCTTACAATAAACTGACAACTAGCGGTGGAACTTAATCGTTACACAATAAATTCGAAGCTTAACAGTAGTGCTGGACTAACACTTTAAGTTAAGGCTAACTAGGTTGACCCGACAACCTACCCAGCATAATAATTATTTAAATGACCAAAAAGGTGTATTAGCAAATTTGCATAACAGCAAGGACAGACTTGTAACCTGTGCTGGCTAGCGAAAACATGCTTTGAATAAACTCCAAGATTCACCTGTTTAAATACCAACTTCACTTAACTTTAAATTTGTATCCTGGTGAGGAAATGCGAGGAGAAGTTGAGAAGTTCAGAAAAGATAACAAAAATTTGAATAACTGGTTAATTGAACTAAGGGAAACCCTACAATGAAAGGTAATAACTCGCTTCAACGTGCAGAGATAACTTTTAAGGGTGAGCAGTTAGTTAGTTACAAATAATTAAATTAGGTAGTTAAATATTCTTAGCCATTATAAATATACATAGCCACTATTAAATTTTATTTATTTTTTATTCACATTTTAAAACACATGCAATTTATGACATGAATTCTTAACTAATAACACATTAAAAGTTACAAAACATTTATGTTTCGTAGCAACAACACATAACAAAATATTTGAATATGCATCTTTTTAGTTTTAAGTCTTTCCATATATTTTGGCTAATTTATACCAATTTCCTTCCTTTTAAGCATCTTTTCTATATAAGAAATTTGTTTCAGTATACAAACCAATGTTCCCACTAGTTTCTGCTTGAATTATCTAACTCGCCAATTGCTCAAAAATGTACCTATAAGGTTTTACTCTATCTGGTAATAGTCAAAACCCCTGACAGACATGAAGCAAATTATCACCCTGTCTGAAAGTAACTACAAAGTCAGATAAAATTTTAAATAAATCTATTTATTTAAACAGAACTGAGAACATAAAGGCACATGCTTATGCTAACAAAATCAACTACAGTTCGTGGTAATGTAACTAAACAGGGACAGTGAAACTAAAAAATGCGGACTCGTAGTCAAAGACTGAACAATTTTTATTTTAATCTAAGCTGGCTCAATAACTCTATTGTTGTAACAAATTCAAATGCCTGCAGCAATAACGCAAAGATGAATAATTACTAATTATTAGAGCTGGCAACAACTAATGCAGTGTGCAAGCAAAGGCCAGAAACACATTCTGTGTTACAAGGAAAAAAAACCTCAGTTTAAATATTATCTAACTGATTTGCATTTTGGTGAGGAAACGTTATAGTAAAAGGCAGAAGTTATAAACAATTGGATAACTTACATAACAATAATGGTACATATCTTTGAAGATTAATTTTCTTTCTCTTTATATATCCACTTTCTTTTCTTCAAGACATTTGCTCTTCATTTTAGAATTTTGGGATTAAAGATTTCTGTTTTTCTAAAAATTGCATTTAGAATGTATAGAAGAAGATGCTAATTTTGTTTCTTTAGTGATATGAACATTCAGAGTAAGTATGAAATAATACATAGTTAGGGCTGGTTTATACAGCTAGTGTGGCAGAATTTTTAGAATTTAGTGATGTATTGAGCAAAAAATTTAGAAATGACAAAACGGTTAGAATTTAGGACAGGCACTATGAGTAGAATTTAAGATGGCACCAGGCAGCAGTATTTAGGACCCACAAAGACTGAAATAGGTGGAAAAATGCCTAGCACCAGCCATGCGTAACACACATTGAGACGTACAAGATGAATATTTTAAATTGCCAGTTTTCAGTTTCGTTATTAATAGAAATTGAAGAATTGAGAGTTCTTTTCTTATAGATGGCTGTCCATGTGATAAAATTAGAAGGATTTTTGATATTTTCCACACTTGTGTCTAGAGAAAATAAAGGGAAGATAAACATGTTAAGAAAACACTTTCTAGTATCAAAAGTAAAACACTCAAGTATTATATTTTCATTGTTCTTCCAAAAATTCTCCGAAAAGTAAGAAATTCGTCACAGAACTTTTTGTAAAATACATCCATTCGATGCTAATACCATGAAGACATTTTTTTGTCATATTTTTCTGGAATCTTTTAAAATCGTGGGTTTATGAATCTTGCCTTCAAATTCTTCTAACCTTTTCAAGCTGCAATGTCTAATATCCAAAAGAAAAATTACCCCTACTAATTCTACAACAGCAAAAAGAAGAAATATTTTGAAAAAAAAATTAGACGAATAAAAGTGCAAAATTAATTTAAAAAAGAAAACTGATGCATATTCTGAGAATTCGGAAAATTCTGAGACAATTACACAGGAAAAACTCTTACCATGAAAAAATTAAAAAGACATTTTTAATTAATTAGTCACCAAATTTAGAACCATTTAATAAAAGAATTCACATCCCTCAAAGCGAAAAATTGTTCAAGAGCTCTTCATTAGAAAAAATGAAAGAATTTTGAAATGCACTATTTACTTCTTGCCCACAGATTTGAGTATTGTATGGTTTGTATTAGAATTAGGAACAAATTATAACCCATGAATGCATTCAAAAGATAGTTATATTTGTCAGTCAATCAGCAACAATATTCTTCCAAAATGCAAATCCATACTGAGCACGGCAATTGTAAAAACAGACAGAAATTTTGGTTGATTAAAATTAAGGACCTTCTGCCGATTTTGGCCAAAATTAAGGATGTTTAAGGACCAAAACCTGATTCCAAAAAACTTAAGGACTCTTAAGGAACGTACGAATCCTAGAAACTGCAATTCTACCACAATAATCTGACCTCATTAGGGATGCTAAAAGACAACATCCAATGGCAATTTCTCACCATACCTACAGATATGCTGTACAGTGCTGTTCACAACATTGCCCCTCAACTACAGGGTCTGTTAATGAATGATGGCCAACATGTTGAAAATTTGTTATAAAGAACACAGACTTTGCTAAAAATCTGTTGTTATGCTAAATTATTCATATGAAGTGCCATCTGTTGGTCATTTTAAACACCTTTTTTTTTGGCTATCCATAAAACCCCATGACATTTCAACCATGTGTGTCAGTTTTTATCTGTCTAGCTACATTATTCAGTGAATTATTGAATTTTCAACTGTTAACGGACTTCTGGGTTACCCGGTACTTTTAAAATTAGGTGAAACCTTATTCCTTTTGAAGAAGGACCTGGAATCACCCTCAAAATTAACAGAGATAAAAAAAATCTAAGTTGGTTTTTTTTAACTTAATTTTAAATTTTAAAATGGTATGCTTCTCTGCATGTCATTGTAAAAGCTTCTAATATAAAGACAGCAGTGCTTCTCAGCTCTTATTACAAAGACTACAATGCTACATAGCATGCTACTCTGTATTTTAAAAAGTACTGCAGGCTATTAAAAATCCAAATTTAAGCAGTCAAAATTCTATTAAAATACACACAGCTGTCTTTTCAAAAACTTATCCTCTAACATTCTGTGATATCACTGAAAATAAGTATCAATTGCAAACATAAAAGGAGAAGAAAGCAGTACTTAAAAATGTAGAGTTACCTGTTGATTATGATAACTGCCAAAGGAATTTAAAGAACTATATAATTGCTACAACTTGCCAGTCATTATAAATTAATACTTACTTGAATCTCCATTTCACAGAATGATATTTTCTAACAAAAACAGTCTAATAATAATCAGAATGAAATGCTTTGGAAGAACTCATAATTAATTTTGCAACTTAGCATGAGCAGCATTATGTTTTTAATATGACACATATACTTTAAATGAGATTAAATTTCCATTATTTATACATTTAATTTTATATAAAAGATATGAATAAAAATTTAAATGCTATAATTCTATTTGGGGGAGGGATGCGGGGTAATAATTGCTCCAGATCCCTTTCCCCTCAAAATAAACTCACCATCACCACAAGAGCAGTTTGGAATTCCTTTAAAGAACATTTCATATTCATTAGATTCATCACATGAAATATGCGCATCCAAAGAAGGCAAAAGCATCAGATCTTCCTTAATAATTTCACAATTAGAGTAAGTATTTGACAGAATCTGCAAAAAAATAAGTAACAGATTAATCTTGTTATTATTTGGGGAAAGTACAGAGTTTAACATAGAAAAGAAATAAATATTCATTATTATTAAAAATGACACATACATATATAAATAACTTTTGAGACACAAGCTGTCAGATATGCTAATCAATACTGAAATTACTATAATACTGAAATAATAATACTGAAAAGACAAATATTACTAAGAAGTTTCATTTAAATATTATAAAAGAATTACAGATTCAATTAAATATTATGGAATGCATTTAATATTTTACTTTAAATCCAGCATAGTTGCTAACCATAAAAATGTGCTTGTCTAATGGCACTAAGATACATTAATAATTTTTTTTTGTCAAGATAAAGTTATTTGCTATCAAGTAAAAATAACCAATAATTAAGCAGAAAAAATTCGTACAAACTGAATAGTTTACACTCATTTTAAATTTCAGAGTTCTAATAATATATGAACTGATCAAACTCAAATTTAAGATTTTTCTGAAATTATTAAATTAATTTCATTTTATACGATAGTACTTTATATAAAGCAAGTTTTATATATAATAATAAAACAAAGCATTAGTATGCATATGCATCTCATACTACAGAGATAAAATTATCCAAAGCCATGAAATCTGCATACAGATTTTCAAAAGAAAGTCCATATGCATTTTAAAGTGCCTAGCCAAAAAATTCAATTTATTTTTTGTTTTATCAAATGTTTAATCAATTTTTTAAACATAAATATACAAATAATCTCTAAAGAATTCCAATCTTTACTTCCCCGCACAGACTGCAAAATATCTTCCAAAGCTTATTTTAAATTGGTTGCATAATTAATTATATTGATGATTTTTTTAATCACTAGATAATGAATAATTTCAACTTCTGACACTGCAAAATATATCATCTAAAATGTCTTGAAATTTCTGCAGTTTAGAATACTGACATTTAATTCTCTTGAAAGAAATAAAGAAAATTTCTACAAAATTTTTTGTACATTTCAATTTTAAAGGCTGTAACAGGAGAGAAATGAATGTTTTTAACATGATTTCACTTGGAAATACATCACATCACCCATTCATTGCTATAGAGATTAAGGAGATTTTTATTACGTTTATATTATGAAGTGAAATTTCTAATATTGCACTGTTACAAGTTTTAACTAATAAATTGAAACACATATTAGGGAAGTTCTTAAATTGAATATTAGTTCTTAGATTGAAACACATATTAGGAAAGCTATGGTAGCATTTTTGATCCCAATGAAAATTTCTAGCAAAATTCCTTTTGGACAGGAATACTTTTTTAAATTTTGTACATTCACTTAAGCAAAAGTTTAAAATTTTTCATGTATTTAGGCAATATTTACACACTTTCTTTATACACTGTTTTTAATTGTAAAAGTAATTTTTGTCCTTTTCAAATCAAAAAAATATTTTTAGAAAGCAATTAATACCTCAACATGTTTAGTATTTGCTAGCATATAAGATATATTCTCTCCATCCCCCCCAAAAAAACAGTTTGAAAAAAATCTTCATAATCTTATACATAACTGAGATGTTTGAACATTACCAGTTTTAGCCAGTTTGAATTGGCTGCTCTAGAATTTTGATCAAGCATTAAAATTATAAAGGTTTATTACTATACATCCAAAACAGAGTTTTGATGTACATTTTATACTAGCAAATGGCACACACATATACCCTTTGTCAATGTCAAGTCTAATCTGAATGATTTATATTCAGTTTCAATTTGGTCCAATTTATGTACATTTATGCACTTTTATCATACTTTGAACAACACAGTTTTTAAAATTACATATTTAACACTATATATCTTAAGTCTATGCTTCTTGAAATAGTTCAAAATCTAGAAATTAAAAAAATAAATTATTTGACAATAAAAAATATTATTTTATTTGAAACACATGTGAATTTAACTTTAACTAAATACTAGTGGCCTTTTTTGGTTATTATATTTATGAGAAACATGAATTAAAAATTAATGGAAAATAATAAGTATTTAAATTTAATTTATAGTTCATGAAAACTAAATGTATAAAAAACTTAACAGATATAAAATATAAAATCATAATTAAAAAAAAAAAGCATGATACCTCTAATGTAGGAAATAAATCTACATTTTTCTCAAATACACGTAAATGTGAAACTCCAGTCTCCAAAATAGCTTTAGAAAGCAAACCAGGACCTACAACAGAAATTGAAAATATACTTTACTTAACATAAGAAAGAACTTCCTAACTATGCAATAATCAATGTGTTACATTGCAATTATATTTTCTGAATTCAATGATACTAATACATGAAAGTTTTAAGATTTAAAAAAAGCTTAAAGCTGTAGAAAATTAACTAGGTTTTTGATATAGAAGACAATACTTTCTGAAATTCAAAATAATACAAAATTAAGACATATAATCATTTTCAATGAATGCCACAGAAATTAATTTTAATCATTTTTTTCCATATCTGAACAATTAAAACTAAGCAAAAGAAGAGGAGGAAGAAAAGATACAACAAGAAAACAGCAGGTGAATGTATGGGAGCAAAATTATGAGATAAAAGCTGTCACACTTCAATAGTGGGAAAATCACTGCCCAGATGGTATAGTAGTTAGCGAAGCCTACTGCAGTACTGAAGGGATGTGTTCAAATGCTAAAGAAGGCCTGATTAGGTGCCTCCCCAATAAAATGGTCTTCTGGCCTTAGGAGTGGTCAATGCTGAATATGCATTCTAAAAGTTTTGCACCCCAGTGTGATCACATCAGTTGCATCTGCTCTGGTGCCAGCCCTGTGAGAAGTTAACATTTTTACATCTGACCTAAGCAATAAGTGTGAAGCTCCAACATTGCCATGTCTATATGGCATCTTATTTCAACTAATGATCTGAAATACAGAATCACCGAAGTCCTGATGATTCTGGATTCTCTGCATCCCTCTTGAAAAGTAGTGAAAAAGTTTTAATAAGGCATCATGATAGTAAAATGTACCAACAACATTGCAAAAATTTATTTGTTTGGAAACCCAGACATGCATATAGCATCACCTAAGATGGATTTCCATTTCTCCAGAGAGACTGCATATTATGATCCTCCTATGAGAATTTCACCATAGAGATCAGTCACATAAGAGTTTTTCTCATCTCCTCCGAAATCATGGACTTAGTTTTTACATAGATCACAGTGTACATATATGGGAAGAACAACTGTGAAAAAAAAAAGATGTGTGTATGGGAAAAGAAAAACGTTTAAAAAAACAGAATGCATTGTTGAAATAGATGTTTCTTTCTAAAGTTGTCAACATTTACAGTCACGGCCATTTTAAGTTATTTAGTTCTGTGGCAAGCAATCATTAATATAATAAGGCCAGAAAGAAAAGTCCACTTTAAGTAACAAATTTTAATTTTAAACTAATAATAAAGGCATTTTATTTTTATTAATATTGTTAAGAATTTTGAATATATGTAAATAATTTTAGTCAAATTCTATACGAAAATGAAATATCTTTTGCATAATGTAACATGAAGAGTCTATAGACAGAGAAGCTCTGCTGGAAAAATAAGATTACAAGGGCAAATGAAGGCTAACATTCCAACAACTAAATTTTATTGCCAGATTTGGTGAGAAATAGTCAAAAGTAGCCAAACTTGGCTAAATTTTGGTTCAGTCTTTATATAACTGTAACTGATCCTTATAAATAACAGTAGCCATATCCAGCCTCATATGTAACTTTAACTATATATACTTTTCAGTAATTTTGAGAAATGGAAGATACTAGAGATTTCTCAACAGCATGAGAAAAACTATAAAAGCCAGACAGAACCATTCTCAGTTTTCAGTTCAGCATTAAATTCGGCATATTTAGAGATCTCTGTAAGACCTTCACTTTTTGGATGCACTTTCATTGCATTGTTTAATGTTATTAGTAGTTTGAAGTGATAACTACTGATTGTGCTCTGATATACTGAGAAGAGCTGTACGGGTATTTTTGCGAAAAGTTCTAGAACTGTAAAGCATTTCTTTTGGTAAAATAAATTCTATCAAGCTATTATTGATTTTGTATGAATTCAATTCTTTACAAACCCGTGTGCACGTAGCAATTTTTGGGCCTTTCTTCGTGACCTCGTTCAACCAGCGATAGTCAATGCAAAATTTAGTTGAACCACTTTTCTTTTTGACCAGGATGAACTATTGTTGGAGTGAATGGAATAAGTTCAGAGTAACTTCAGAGTACTGAGAGATTCCAGTGTGAACTTCACTTTTTAAATGCCCTTTGCATTGCATTGTGTTTAACATTCTTCATAATTTGAAGTGGTAACTATTTGTACTTGGTACATTGCAATTAAAGAATTTCTCCCAATATAATTAAAGAACTCTGTAAACTACCTGGCATAGACAAAATGCAAACAACAACTTTACATCCACAGTCAGATGGAATGGCAGTGACATTTCCTATTTGAAGATTCTATTAAGTCAATTATGAGTTTAATACTGCCATCTTCCATCTGGTCTTTCTTGATTTATTCATCAATCTATGGCTCTTGATGAACTGATGCTGAAACAGTAATTTGACATACAATCCAATTAATCAGCTCATATTCTGCTTCAGCCTTGTAACAATATTGTAGCTTTAGGGTTTTCTAGAAAGGCATTGGCACTTCTGTGTGATAATTATTTCTAATGATGGATAATAATATCGTATTCCTAGAGTCTTTGTATCCACCTGGCTATTTGGCCTTTGAGATTCTTGAAATTTAACGGCCAGATGAATGATGCATGATCTGTGCGAAGCAGGAACAGACTTGATGATGTCATTAATGAAGACACAGAGACTGACAGACTATTGATTCACTTAAGGCAGGTCACTGGAGTACATGCTGCAACCACTTTGCCCTTCTTACGGCATTTGATACATCAACGTGGACAGAGGCTACTAGCATGCCTTTCAGGCTGTTAAGCCCTGTTCACATGCAACGCTCTTTCGCACTGCCATGGTTGTTTAGGGAGAAAAGGGGATATGAAGCAGTTACGTCTTCAGAACTGGTTCAGATGCATATAATTTTCCACACCTTAACCTATAAGGCACTGTGAGCAATGATGTCACATAAGTGAATCTGATTGGGGATTTCTAATATTTGTTTACATCTTTTTTTTTATATTGTTTACTATTGCTATTGAATGTTATTGGAGTTTAACTTTTTAAATTAATTAAAATACACCTAGATTAATTTAAAATACAATTTATATATGAGACCAAATGGTTAAAAGAAGAGAAGAAATAACATATACTGCTGAATGGTTACAAATAAAATGTTTTATGCTTGTTAAAATTTCAAACTTTGCTTTCAGAAGAAATGAATAAAACAAATTAATCTAATATTAT
>KK118075.1:43534-65180 GCA_000611955.2 Stegodyphus mimosarum | reverse complement strand
TTAATATTACTAATATTAATTATAAATGTTTTAGAAAATATATTCTAATTCATTCATGTATTAAAATTGTTTTGAAGGTGTTTTACAGAGCTTTGAAATAAAAGCTTGTAATTTATGTTTATATTAACCAATTGAATAGCACTAGGTTTTATTTTATATATATGTGTGTGTGTGTGTATTAAAGTTCAGTAATAAAGTTTTTAAGAAGCATGAAATGATTTAATGACCATTTAGACAGTTTACATTCTTTAAACTGAGTCTTCTCAGTTTGCATTTTTTTAGTTAATCCTTTTACTTCAAGTCCTAAAACTTATGCAGATATGGACTAAATTATATAATACTTTTACTGCTTATTTAAATTATATTCTTTATAGAAACAAGGATGGGTTTTGTAAAATACTGAAAAGAAAAATTATTTGAAGTGAAAATGTGATTGAGATCATATGTGTTTCAAGTTTATAGATAAAATTGCGTTTTTATTTTTTCTCAGAAATTAATTCATCAATTATAAAATTGGTCCCCAAAAATGATTAAGAACACTCTAATAAATACAATAAAAATTTAGGAGAAAAACGTTGAAAATTGTAGGAGAAGAAAGACATTTTAACTGTTAAATTAAAAAAAAATTAAAAAATTACTGGCAATTTTTTTTTTCAGCTTAAAATAATTTTGCCTTCCAAAATCATCTAATAATACTCACAAAAATTAGATGAAAGTTCTTAAATAAAAAAAAAAACATTCAAAAGGTACTGAGTCCCCTTGTCACATTGAAGCCGATATGCATGTCTGAGTGCCTTAATTTTGAAAGGTATTTCTGGAATACCCAGCATTAGATAGCTTTGCCTGCACTTGTTTATAAATTTTTGTATCTTGTACAGTTTCATCTAATATTTTTGGATGATATCATATCCCCAGATACCTATCAACCTGATTGTTTCGCTGACAGTCCAGGGAGTAGACAGTTGTATATCAGCTATGTTGTTTATTAGCTTTAAGTAAACAATGCAATCATGCAGTGCAGTATGGGAAATCTTCCCTTATGCCCTGGTCCAGAGAGGTAGCAGCATTCTACCAAATTCTACCTTCAATTCCAAGAGGTAGTTAATGTTTGTTCCCCATGTGAATGGGACACGTTGAAACAAGTGGTTTTCACCACCGGTCGAATCTGCTCTTGTGAATAGGGCTTTAAAATTCTTGAAATATTCCATTATGCTATACTGGAAATTTCTGTTTTAAGCTATGGAACCAGGAAGTAAAAATTCTGTTCTTGCTGGTACTGCAATAGTGTTTTCAGCTATGATTTATTGGATGGGTTTAACTCCTTTATCTTTAATTCCAAACATAATTATCTCCTCAGAAGCAGAAGGCAGTTCACTACTTTTAAAGTCTAGGGAAAAATTGTTTTCTTTAGAAAGTCTTATCTGAGTATACAAGGGTGGGTAATATTACTACATATGCTGTGTGATGGTAGGAAGCACTCTCCAACATGATGTTAACATTCCATAAATTTCGATTTTATAAGTGGACACAGTCTGGAAGGAAACTCAGGATGGCATCAAAATGAGTGTACATTACAGTCATTGAGCTAGATTTTTTTTTGGATGATGGTAACATTTGCTCCAGTATCAATGTTCATATTGCAAGGAACTTAATTTATATGTCCCATGATAAAAAGTCCATTACTGCCATTACTCATAGCAGAAATTTGAAGTGCTTTGAAATGGGGCTTTTCAATGTCTATCTACCCCACCCCCCTTTGTGAATGGCAGATGTCAAGGCTCTAAAAAGTGCTTTGGTGTACATCATGAAATTTGAGGAAGCTCAGCAAGCAACCCACAGAGACCACCACTCATCAGAGCTGCTCACATCAACAGAATGTGGAACAACTGACTGCTCGCCTGGATGAGCCAACTGGGAAAATCAATGTCTTGTGGTAGAACAACACTGGTAAAAAACTAACCCTAAAATGCTGGAACTGCAATTGTGAAGACTACGTAGCAAAGGTACAAAAGAGCCCTAAGGAATGAAAGATAACAATACTCTTCTGTTATCGGGATCAGATTATGAAATGTATATTTTAATGGCTGTGTGTATGGATGTATGTGTTCTTGTATGCATGTATATATGTATGCACACATGTATATGTGTGCACATACATTCAAACACACGTGCATACATACAATTCTTAATTCGTTCCTGAAGAAGAGTATCAAAATAAGACCGCTCCCCAGCAAGGATGCAGGAAGCAAATTAGTGGCTATTTCACACAGCAGAGCTTAACAGATATTGAAAAGTGCCAATTTAAAGTGCTTCACATTTCTACAATGAGCGCTGGTAGTAACAGACTTTTCATGATGGGGCATATAAATGGAGATCCTTGCAATATGACCATCCGATACAGAAGCCAATGTTATCATTATCTGAAAAGATATGACTCAACGACTGGAATGTAAATTCATCTAGACTATATTCTGCATTTCCCCTCCAAACTGCCTATAGTGATAAAATTGAAACTCATGGGAAATTAAACATTAATATCATGTTTGAGAGTGCCCCAACCATTACAAGCCATATGTAGGAAATATTACCAACCCTTGCAAACTCGGATTAGATTTTCTAAGGAAATACAATTTTTCCATGGACTTCAAAAATAATGAACTGGAATTTTGCCTCTGAGGACCTAACCCTGTTTGGTATTAAACATGAAGGAGTTAAATCCATGCACCATATAAATAGTTCAAATATTATACTACTAGCAAGAACGGAATTTTTAAACAGAAATTTCCACTATGGTATAATGGAATATCCCACTTCTGATACCAAAAATTATTATGTGTGTATGAGTTTATAATGGATTGAATGCATGCAGAACTAATAATAGCATGATAAAAATTAATTTTACTAAAAGAAGCACTTTACAGTTCCGTAACTTCCTACAAAAATACTTGTACAGCTCTTCTCAGAATACAACCAGTAGTTACTACTTCAAACTACTACTAATAATAAACAAAACATAATGCAAAGTGCACCCAAGAAACAAATCTCCTACAGAGATCTCTCAATACTCTGAATTTAACACTGAACTGAAAACTGAGAACTCATTCTCTCTTCGGGCTGATATAATTTTCCTTCGGCCACTGAGAAATCTCTAATATCTTCCATTTCTCAAAATTACAGGAAGACATCTACGGTTAAAGTTACATATGAAGGCTACAGTTACATAAAAGAATCAATTACAGTTATAGAGGGACTGGACTAAAATCTCACCAAATGGTCCAAAGTTTTGTGACTTTTGGTTTTGGGACAAAAATTAGTATCCAATATCATAGCCAGCTTGGTGATATCTCTGCAGTTTAGTGAAAGAGCCATTTACCTCCATGTTAAATAGACTTGCACCTATAATCTTATTTTTCCAGCAGAGCTTCACTCACTACAGACTTTTCATATTATGTTATACAAAAGATACTACATTTTCACATATAATTTCAATAAAACTGTTTACACATATATATAATTCATGACAATATTATAAAAATACTCAGTATAAATTTAATATTTAAGTTTATAAAAAGCTCCTTTTCAAATAGCCTTTATTACCAACAGCTAGCTTAGTCTTACAGTTACACAGTTACACAGTTACTTCAAACAAAATGAGAATTTGAAAGTTTTTCTTAGCTATGTTTCGCAATATATGAAAATTTCTTTTGTTGGTGCTTTTATTTCTGCTTCCTTTTTTACCAGTGACTTTTCTCCCAAGTATCAATTGCCCATATGCCTTAAGTGGAAGCAATCATTACAGTGACAGGGCTGATATATTTTAAGTAGGGATGAGTCAGGAGAAAGATTTATTGTTATTTTGGTTTTACTGAAAGTTGGCCATGTCAAAGACAAAACAATATTACAAAGAATATTTAACTTTAACAAAAAGCACATAACACCAATTCACCATTAAGTACAAATAACTGGCAAAATTAAATATATTTTTTCAAGAAACTTCTATGAAAAATGGTTTATGGCCTATTTCTGTAGCCACAAGTAGCTGCTGATATTCTCTCAGAAGATGTTCTCATAGTAAAGAGACAGAACATTAATTGAAGAAATTCTTTCAAAATAATATGAAGATTTCAAAATGAATACCTGGATTTGCTTCCAAAATATAACCATTCCAATTGTCACATAAATAAGATGCAATTGAATCTAGAAAGGGAGAAAATAACATATTTATGAAAAAATAACCATAAGAAAAATTTAAACAACATCAGTTACTTATATTCTGAATAGGATGCAGTAAAAGAAATTACCTTTATTGGAAAAAGCCCCTAGGAAGTTTTGGTTTGGTTTATTTGATTAAAGCAAAGCACACAAGGGATATCTGCCTAAGAGAAGGAATCCCTTCACTGAGGACTTTCTTGGGGAAAATCAGGAAAATGCCCATGCAGCCTGCCCATTCGCAGGGATTCTAACCCCACACCAAATTACCAGTGTTCCGTGACTTTAACCGCTCGGCCATCCTAGAAAGGATGACGGAAACATAGCAAAATAGATGAGTGTGGGTACAGATGACCTCTTCAAAATATTAGAAAGAAAAACATAGAGAGGGGAAGCATATCAGTTTAAATTTAAAATTATATAAAATTCAAGTTTTCTATGTACCTCAAGGTAGACTTACACAAGTTTCTCTTCTTCAAGAAACAAAAAGTTATCTCTGTCTATACATACTATAAATGCTTTATGTGACATCTTCACATTTTATCTGCACATTTCAGGAGAATTTATAAGAGTGGACATTACATAGGTCTTTTTCCTAAATTTGAAAATGTACACTTATTCTCCCACAGAATGCCGACAGGAACTTTTGAAGAGTAAAATATATATAAAAGGAAAGAGAAATGAAAGTTTTATTTCCAGTTACAAAAAGGCTTTGGAAACTTGTCCTTAGGCAATAAGATGCAAATAAAATACATAGTATGAACTTAAAAATAGAATTCAATAGCAGAATCAGAATTTAAAAAATAAAAGTTCAAAATACCATGAAGAAAGCAATCTCAAGCTTCACAATAATGTTTAAATGGAGAACCCTCATTTACAGCAGAACAAAGAAGGAGGTGACAACTGTCCATGAAGCTAAATTGCAGAGAGCATACCCCTGACTATCAAAAATTCCAAACCTGTTCAAGTGGGCAACCAAGCAATCATGCTCAGCTGCTAGTCAGAATGTAACAACTTCACTGTCTTAAGGGTAATTAAGTAAATTGTAAAAACCTTTGCTCCAGACTTTGTTTTTAATAAAAGACAAATGAAAGTATCAATCTTTAATTGCTTTATATACAAATTAAAATTTCTTCCCAAAGAAAGACATTTTAAAACAAAAGTCCTTGTAACAGAGATTACATGGATTCATTTCCCCCCCTTCATTCTTACCTATAAATCCAAGTCTCAGTACTACAATAATGTATGAATATTGGTAAAGAAGAAAACTACTTTTACTGCTCACTCTTCCAGTTCACAAAAGTTAATTATGACACAGTATAATTTTAACCAATTATCTTTACTATATGAAAAGTAATAAATGATGCATAGCATGATGTTTACAAATAAATTTAGACAATGAAGAAGATCATGACATCGGCTTTATCTCAAGTTGTGATGACAAACTGGTAGCCCACAGCAAGATTAACAGTATTTATTATTATTGATCAAATTTTCACATTTCTGATCATCTTAGACAACCTTCATTGAAGATTCAGAACTCAATGATTATTGGAAATTAATTCCTCGAGAATATTAAAATATATTTATTACTTTAAGAAAGATTCCTATTTGCTAAACAGAACATATAGTGCAGCTAATGGATCTCAAGACACAAATTGACCTTTTGAGGATATAGAAGTTGGATGTCATTGATCTCAAGTGTTTGTAAATTTGTCACAGGAGTACTACTGCCGTAAAAGTATTTTTTCTTCCCACCATGGAAGCCATCTTTTCCTTTATATTAACCACTGGAAACTCAGACAGAAAAGAGAGAGAGAGAGAAAAAAAAAAGGAGTTTATTTAAAAAAATAATGAACACTAGAAGATTTTACAATATGCCCAAAGGGCCATTTTTTTAATGTTTTGTGTGTTATCTCATTAAATATTATGTTCTTCACACTTAAACCATAAAATTCAGTTCAATAGCAATATCCCCAAATAATATTAAATTGAGCATATTTTTAGAATTTCCGATACACAGTCTCACACGCTGGAGATAAAAAGGTTTTTTATCCGTACAATGTTGCCATTGCTCACTTTTAAATCGTTCAGTTTGTTAGTAAAAAATTTGTTAAAGTTTTACAAAATATGAAATAGATAATAAAACAAATTCCAAATTTGGATGCCCATATGCGGGTGGAAATGCATGTTATTCAAAATTTGATGGCTCTAGATACCATTGTTTTATCGCAGTGTGAGAAGCATACATACAATTATGCAGATTCTTCATTATTTAATTTCATTAAATATAAAACAGGGCCATAACATTTGGTGGCAATAATTTGAAAAGTGAACCAACATTTATAGTGAACCAATGCAAAATGCTAAAACGAAATTAATAGTCCTTCTGGGCACATTGCCCCTTTGGACTAAAAATAAAAAACCTAAAATTCTTCATATTTTATACTATTTTTATACTATGTCCAAAGGGATGTTTTTTTCCTTTACACACACATACACATTTCAAGAGCATTTGGATTAATGTCCCTTTGGGCTAAAAATATTTAAAAACAGCATATCTTTTGAATTTCTAATAGACAGGCTCGTGTGCAGAAATAAAAATGTTTGTACAGTGCTGCCATTGCTTGCTTTGAAATCATTGAGTTTATTTATAAAAAAAATCATTAAAGTTTTATAAAATATGATATAGACAATAAAACAAATTCAAAATTCCAAATATGGCTTCCAGATGCCCATATTCAGGCGAAGGACTATGTTATTCAAAACTTAATGGCTCTAGGTACTGTTGTTTTTTCACAATGCAAGAAACATACATACATTCATGCAGATTCTTCATTATTTTTTTTTAAATATAATACAGGCTAATAATATTTGGTGGCAACAATTTGAAAAGTGAAACTGGCATGTGAAGTGACGCAAAATGTCATTTCAAGACTTAATAGTCTTTTTGAAAAAAAAAAAAAACACAAATTAAATTTTTAAAAAACAAAGAAGAAAAGAGAAAGCGGGTCATAATGTCATGTACTCCTTGAGAAATGTCTCTTACAGATCACTGGTCCTTCTACCGCATTCTATTAAGGGTCTAGTATCCCACATATATGTTTTATTAATATGATCTATTATGATAATCTGATCTGATATGATATAATATGAAGGTGATTATTCATATTATGTGTCTACCTGCTAAAAAAATCATTTACAGTATAAATTAATAACAAGAAAAATTATTTTATTTCGCTTATAGTAGGTAAAAAAAATTAAGTTTAGAATATATTAGTATCATTCCTAATCTTTGCTTCATACTTGCAGTTACTACAATAACATGCTTAATTTGACTCTTTAAAATGATTTTATAACATACGTCTGTTTAAAAAAAAAAATGTGGGTACTATTTTAATAGAAATACATAGGAGATACAGCAGTCATGCAAAAAAATTTTCTGTACACAATACGCAAATTAATCTTTATGTCTTCTACACCTGATCAGTAGTAAATTTTCCAAATTGGCTCATACAGAAGTGTCAGGTGTTTTCTCCCTTCTTCAAGTATGCCTTCGTGGCATAAGGGTAGCACAATCGACGAGAATTCCAGAGGTCCAGGCTGAGTCCTGGTGGGAACATTGCTTATTTTTCATATCTGCTTCAAAATAACTTAATGACTCTACAGTTGTGCTCACACTAAAAGGTGGTGGACAATAACTCATTACCACCAGGATTTGGTGAATGGGTCCCCTAAGCTCCAACTGCCCCTTAAAAGGAAGAGTACATAAGGCATTTTCTCTCTGCTTCCAACATGCGTTCATGGTGTAACAATAGCACACTTAGCCTGTATTTGAGAGGTCCAGGTTCAAGTCCTGGAGAGGGCACTGCTCATTTTTCACGTCTCCTGCTTCAAAATAACTTAATGACTCTACAAAAACTTATACAGGATTGTTTTAAAACAGAAATTCCTAAAGCTATTCATGAGTTAGTGATTCAGCTACTAAATGATGTACTGCCTTGGTTAAATTGCTAATAAATCAAAATCTGAAGTATAATATATCACTATCAATCTGGCAGACCTCTAAAGCTATATTGCATGCATAAGAAAACATCATGTGCAAAGTTCAAGTTAATCCATGAATAAGTGCATCTCATGATACAAATACTGATAACAACATTGAAGTAACACCTCAGGTAGCATGAAATGTCATTAAAAAAGAAAGTTACAATAGAAGTGTGGCTTGTAAGAAGCCTTTTATAAGTCTCTGTAACAGAAAAAAGCAACTGACTTAGATCTGCAAAGAAGCAAGTAACACCTCCAAGATTTGTCAAGTCTTTATTTTTCTAGAAATTGGTTCTTTTTAGTGATGAATCAAACTTTAATACTCATGAGTCAGATAATCTAGTTATGGCGAGGAGAAAATCCAATCAAAAGTTCCTAAGGATTTCTGTGAAACTGACAAACACAGGATAATGGAAATGCAATGGTTTGGAAGTGTATGAGTGATGTTGAAATCATCAGTTTGCTTTTACAGAAGGAAATAAAGATAGGTACAGTATCTTTACATTCTGAAGCAAAATATCTACCAGTGCAGAAAAACTGTGCTTTGGAACTACATTTGCTTCATTAGCAGGACATTGATCCTAAACATACTGCCAAAATTTGTAAAAAATAAAGATGCCTCTATTATGCTAAACAGCAGCTTCATAATCCACCTCAGTTTGCCGATTTAAGTTCTATTGAATATTTTTGGGAAGAAATTGGTCATAAACTCAAGTAATATATATTAAAAACAAAGTTGAACTAAAAAGTGCCATTCAGGATATTTAGAGCAATATGTTGCCTAAAATAACAAAAAAATTCATAGGAGTCATGACATAATGTTTGAGAGAAGTAATAAAGGCCAGAGAGAGTACTTAAACATAACTTGTTGAACATGAAAAAGATCTTTCATAAGCTATTTAAATACCGCATGAATTTTTTTTTGGTTCTCCGTTAGAGGCATTCTTTGTTTATTTAAATTTATTATTTAATTATCTTAATATCTTTTCTCTATAATACTGGCAAATAATATATACAAGTGTGTTGAACTAATTTGTTAATTTTTATTTTCTTCTCAAAAGGTTTTGTGTGGCAAATTAAACCTTTAGTACTCAAATTATTATTAAACCTTATTTTTATTTCCGTACGTAAGTCAACCTAGGTACGGAAACTTTTTTTTAACCATTGTATACCATGCTTCCTATATGCATTACAGTGTTTTTGGCCCAAATGCGCTTTAGCCCACTGCTTGGCGGCGATTGCTTTTGAATGAGCAATAAACGCGCCAACATGGCTGGCTGGGTATTTTGAAGCTACGGAAACATTGCCTACATTGTGCAATTCGTAGATGTTTTTTTTAAGTTAAAATGGAACGCTGTGCACATGGCATTTTCTTGTAATTTATTTTCATTATTTTAGCTTATTTTGTTCATTTGTGCTCGTTGCCCACATTGTGCAATTCGCAGATGTTTTTTTAAAGTTAAAACGGAACGGTGTGTACATGGTATCGTTTGTAATTTTAATGCCCTTTTAAAAAAAAATCCTTCTTTCTTCGATGCCATTTTGGTTACGTTTTCGCGGATCGTGTCAGGAAGGTTATATAACGGCATAAAATGTGTAAGTATTACAACATAAAATGTAAATAATTAATTTAAACCTAACTGACAAATATTTTAATGATTATAATGTTCGTTTTGCATATTATTTTATTATCTTTTTGTGGCAACAGTTTCCATACTAATTTATGCTTTAGAATTCTATGTTTTGTTTACAATAGGTTTTCGCGGAGCGTGTCGGGAAGGTTGCAATTGCAAAGACGTTTCGCAGAAACGCGCCGAATTGGCGATTTTCAAAACATCGCCAAGCAGTGGGCTAAAGCGCATTTTCACCCAGTATTTCTTACAAACAGCTTAAAAATTAAATATTTTCTTCGCTCCTGATTGATAATCCGAAGAATACGTGAAGAATGAAGAACTATACGTACCAGCATCTTTTGGATTACTCACATAAATACATTTATTCTGCAGATGACGACACTTTAAATTCCCCACGAAATATTGGGAAAACATGTTATTGACTAATAAATTATCGGCTTTTGAACATTTTTTGCTGCAATTTAAAAGCTTTGCGTCAACAGATAAATAAGTTCTGCAATACAGACAATGCAAATTAAATATGAATTTAAATTTTCTAGATCTTAGAAACCAAAACATTTCTTATTAATTCGTGCATGCTCAGCACTATTTAAATAAGGTAAAAAAGACAGGAAGGCTAGATTTGCAGCGAACACATTAGCAGTAACATTTCAATTTTAATGTAAATGTAATGTCATTCTCATTCTGAAAACCAAAGCGGTTTAAGCGTACACAAACGACGGCGTTGAAAAATGTAAACATTGTTTTGTGCCTCATGTAAGTCTTTTGGTCTGCTGGAAAAGAAATTTAATAATTATAGAAAACCCATGATATATAATGTTTATTAAATTCAAAGTGAACTGATATTTTTTAGAACATTTTTCAGATAATCATATTATCAAAGTAACAAAAATGAGGTATATTCCGCAAGAGAAGAAGAGAAAATGTGGTCACGTGAGGTATGAACAACAACATCCACATGTTTCCAATGGATTCCGCAGTTATTCCGCTGAAATTAATTGATTTTTCGAATTTAGAAACTAAATTTATGGTTATTGCGAGAAATTAAAAAAGCTCTCTGAAATGATTTCTCTTTCCTTGATGTCAACGAGAAAGGTCTTCTGTTATTCAAGGAAAAACATGTGAACAATATTTGTTTCAAAGTAATGCCGGAAGCTGTGTTAAGCCCCAAATTAAGAAATCAATTAATTATGAAACCTCTGTGCAAATTTCTGCACAGAACGAGGTAAGATTTATAAATTTTCTTGCGCATGATTGCTTACCACTATTAATAATGTTTTTATTAAGAATATTAAGTGTATATCAGTTAATTGAAAACTATTCCCGAGACCCTGAATAAAGTTTTTCAAACTATTAAATGTAAGTGTAATAACAGTATATTCATAGTTCATAAATAGCTGTTCTAAATTACTGAAATAGCCGAACTCGTGAAAAAACTGTTTATCTACAAGAACATAAATACAAAGCCAATTTTCTCTCATTAATATTAATTAGTGCCATAGAATATTTTAAGCCGCTAAAATTTTATTAATTTCATCAGGATATGCTTTAATGTTTTAACTGTTGTAATCGATTTTTAATGAATACATATAAATATCGGAATATTAATTTTTTTAATATCTTCCTCTCTCTCTCTTCTCATATCTGAATTAGAGTTTCCTTTTACTCTGCATCTGGTGAAGAGCATCGGTAGAACAAAATAATTAGTATGGACAAAGCCGGCCACAGCAGTAAACTGCGTTAAACTGCTGGCGCTAAGTGGTACGTTAGGAATTCTTATTTACATGATGAGTTAGGGGTCGAGCTGTTAAGGGCCCACTATTATAAAATTTCCAAAAAAATTCATCAAAGGGTTATCTCCAACCCGGCAATTAAAATTGCCGATTATGACTTTAACGATCTTAATAACATGTATCGTCCGCTTGCTATTCTCAACACTTGGATCATGTAATCTTGTCATATTCTGTTTCTACATGTTTTATGTTTATTTTTTTTGATTTACGAATTGTAATTACTTATATACACTGTCAATTATTATTTACTCCTTTTGTAGCATCTCTGCTTGTGTATTGTGCTTGTCTGTTGCATGAGTTAGTCAGATTATGACTTGATTTGATTTGCATATTACCTTTGGCTAATTTACCCTCTTAGTTTCAGCTATCTAAGACCCCGGCTCGAATGGCTTCACACATTTTAGGCACATTTACACTTTACATTAGTTATTCAAGTTCAAGTAAATTCCAATCACCCCACTGCATTATATTTATTTGTTACTTTTTATGAATTCCATTCGATTATTTTACGTCACTGTTAGGAACTCTACAACATATTCTACATGGGGTAAAGCTAAGGCTCCTATGGTAAGGCCTTCAACCCAGGTACCCAGGTGTACGGACACCACCCCACCGATGTTGAATATGGACAAAACGATGAAGTATAAATCAAGTGGCGCCATCAGTCGACGAATAAGGTGACTTGCTGGTAGACGATCCAAATTAGTGAACTGAAGAGTCAAGTATGGGTAACAGATGTTAAGGATGGAGAATGTGAGATGGATATTTCTGTTTTTCTCTGAGAAATGGAGAACATCTAAGAGTGCTGATGCAGTTGTTAGGATGAGTGAGAACAGAATAGAGCTACTAGAGATATAGGTTGACTCGTCAGCCATTTTGTAGCTAAGCTTTAGGGTTGCAATTTAGGTTTGGAGCGCCAGCTTTGGCTCTTTATCGCTGTTCGCTAAAACTTTGTTATTTAACATTCTAGACAATCCGAACTTCAGCTTTTTTTGCACACATAAAGATGTGTAACTTTTCCCCCTTCTTTTGTCTGTAGTTCAGATTCTTTCTCGTATTTTTTTTTAAATTGCCAAATTTCTCGTATGATTCAAGTTTTTTTTAAAGTTTCTAAAACGTTTTCACATATGATATTTAAAATTTGTATTTTTAGTTAAAAATACTAAATGCATGCATAATGTTAGGCATCTCACAATGTATTTTTTGACAAAAGATTTCCCTCAACCATATTCTTAATTTTGGATGAGGTTATACTAGTTTTGAAATCACATTTATTTAACTATTCTTCTTTTATAATTCAATGTAATTTCATGTGTTATATAAAAATTATTATAAGTCGCTTAGTACTGTATTTGTATGATAATTCTTAATTTCTCAGCTATGACATTTCAGTATTGATGGAGTTAAGCATATTACTTTTATTTACATTACACTTTAAAATATTTAGAGGTTATTAAAGCTGTGGATACAAATTGGTATGAATATGGCTTCAGTAATTTTTAAATTTCTAAAGCTTTCCTGAATCAACAGCTACTTTTCTAAAACTGTAAATAAATTTTACATGGTAAATACATAAATGCATGCTGATGATTTAATATATCTAGCCAGTTCACAGTTTTAACCTCTGAAATATTTTAGCTTGTCTGTAATAGCTTGTCTGCATGATTTTTTTTTTTTTTTTAATCTTTAATCTAATTCTTGTTTTTTTTTTATTATTTTTAATATGTTATTTGAAGTTTGCGCACATGGAATCAAACGTCTACTATTGCAGCAAATTTGTTAAAAATGTTATTTTTCGTGTGTTTCCAGAAAAGACTACTAAACACTTTATGATTTTAAATACTGATTCATGATATACGCGTTTAAATTATAATGTTTTTAGAATGAACTATGAAAACTACTTCAATGTTCAGATGTCTGTGGGATTCTATATTAAAAAAAACAGTTTTCATATAGATTTAGTAGAGTAAAAATTCCATTAAAAAAATTATTTTTCTTTATTTAGCTAAAAATGGTATTAAAAAATACACACACAAATAAATAAAAATAATACCTTTACATACAGAATTTACAAATACCTTTTACTAATACGTTTATTTGCTGTTGATGGTTACTTTTATTATACTTTGAAAAAATACTGTAAATTCATAAGAACTTACATACATATGCCTTAATATTATACGTAGCTGAATATTTAAATGATAATTCCATAATATAATAAGATTCAATCTAAATCACAGCAAAGACAATACTTAATCTGGGAGACGTTTTATTAATTAATTTGCATAAGTAAAAACATAAAAATATTATTTAACTTTAAATCTATAAAGTAAGTCCTCTAGTAACAAACATATGCAAAACACACATAATGAAAATAAAGCAAAAAATAGAACATTTTTTTACATTTTTTTCTGATATAGTGCAATTTATTCTACTATATTCAAATTTTATTAAAACATACTGCAGTAATTGAATTTCTTCCATTATACATCAAACAGCTTTCTATAGGATGATTATTAGCATTTAAAAAATACTGTTATGTACTCTATAAACAAATCCAAATTATCACATCATAGTACATAACACTAGTACAGAAGAAGAAATGCTGATTAAGATTAAGAATATACTCTATTTATTTGATAGCAAAGAAGAGTAAAGCATATGCAACATCACATTATGAAAAATTACTGCAAGCCATTACAATAGGATAAGACATTAATTAGAAAGGTAAACATCAGTTGATATTCTTTCACAGTAGCAATATATTTTTCATTCAAAATTCCTAATAATATGCCAAAACAGATTTACTATTGGTGCCTCAGATTTAAGGTCACACAAAAGCAAATTTGATTTAGCTGACTATGAGACCTTCTACTGTGGAGGACTTTCTAATAAGAACTGGCTTGTATTCACATTACACATGGGAAAAAACTACTAAAAAGACCAAGCATGTAGCCAGCCTGTTCGGAAATAGAACACAAGATGTAACTCCCAGCATTCAGTAACTTTAACCATTCAGCTGTTGGTGGGCCTAACTATTATTCAAAGAGACAAGCAACAATTTTTGACAACTACTCTACTTTTTTACAGACAGAAATGAAGAGTAAAAACTTCTTAAACTCTTGAATAGATTCTAATTTACTTTCTTCCTTTTAAAAGCAGGAGATGCAAAACTTTGTCCATGCTGCTTTTTATTTTGAAGAAGCTTCTTGAGACCAATTCCACGGGCAGTCAATTAATATTTTATTATCTTCGTTTTGATATTGAAACAGGAGGGAATATTTACTTCACCTGCTTTCTTACAAATCATATTGATAAATTTCTCATCCATAGTTACATTTCCACATACTATTTCGTTTCGAAAATTTTGAATTATTTTTTCACACAGAAGGCACAATTTAAAAATTTCAGGAGAAGGACATTAAGGCCCACCTAAATTTGCAAAATTAATTATATACTGCTTTGCTTATTTTCATCAATGGAAGGAGTAATTTGCTCACAAACTAAGAGAAACTGTGAGCATGAACTACAAGCATTTTTCAGCACAGAATTTATGGCAGCTCCTGCAATATAACAGACATTATTTTCCTCATTAAGGGTGAGATCCTGTAGAGACAAATCAGAAACTTCTGGTATGGGAACAGGTTCTAAAGCTTTTTTCTCCTTCAGAAATTCAAATTCGTCTTTCGCATAGTTTAGTAAATAAATATCCGAATCAGTAGCATAGCTAGAGTTCTTAATGTCAGATATAAACTGAGAAAAACAGATAAGCTTTAATGCTTTCACAGCTTGCAAAGCACTTGGCCTCAAACCAGCTTTTCTGCGGATCTGAGAGAATACATTTTCTAGAGCATCTTGCGTCAATCTGCTTGTCAAAACAAACTGAAAATCATTCAGAAAACATGCCTCTTGCTAACTGTATGGTTGATAAAGTTGAGGTATATGAATTAGAATTCAAGGAGGTCTATTCCAACCTCTTTGTTAGAATCACACATTCATATGGTAGATCTTTTCAATAAATACACTTGAAAATGTTTTTGAGCTACATAATTTTAAAATAAAAAATTCTGCACATAAATCAACTATTATCTATAAGATAATAGTCAGTTCCTAAAAATTAAAGGCGTATAAAGTTATATATTAATTTTGAACTGCGCAGAACATTGCATTGTTATGATTACATGATTTAAGGGCAGCTGCATTTACAGTGCTCCGGAAATTTGACTATTATGATTTTCAGAAACTAACTATTTCTATTTACTGTTGTGCTTGTTCAGCTGATAAAATTATGATTTCAAAATATTTACAGTAACTTTCTTTTCAATGTAAACATGATTTTATGTATTCACTTTTACAGCATTGAGATTTATTATTGTAAGTGATTCATGAGATTTAAAAAAAGTAGGGAAAATAATTTTAAGTTAATTAATACTGTGTGAAATCAAGCAGAAAATTTTCAAATTTATGGTTACATGATAGACATGGTATTGGGTATTTCAATTGGAAGGAATAGGTATTTTAATTGGAAGGAATAGGTATTTTAATTGGAAGGAATAGGTATTTTAATTGGAAGGAATAGGTATTTCATTTCTGCCAGCACGCATTACAGTTCTTTCTAGAGCTGTAATGCTAATATTCTTTAACTGTCAGTACCAACTCAGAATATTCTGGTGACTTGGTGAACTGTATTTCTGCATTGCAGTGTTTTGAAATAACTTTACACAGCTAAGGAAAATAAAAATATTGCATATTTCAAAACACTAAATATTTTCTCATTAAATTGATAACTGAACACATACTTGATGCTTAATATGAAGACAGAAATGTGTCTGTACATGCAAATTTAAATATTTAAGATATTTTTTATCATTGCATGAACACCTGTGTGATTCATATCTGGGAAACGACTGGACTGTAACAACTGTTGAATCATTTGTTATAACCTTCTAATATTAGAATTTTAGTAATTTGTTACCTTTTATTGCAGATTCAGACTGCCATTACTACTAACCAAATGAACAAATATATAATTAAATGATGAAACAATGACTGAGAATGAATTACAAATTTCATAAAGAATTATGAACAAACTAAACTTTCAACAAATCGAACGCAGGGGCATTACCTCGTTTGTTTACATTAGCTATGCATACCTCGCGTGATCTCCGACGTCACCGGAATGTATCCCATTAATTTTAAATACTCTAATTCTGAGCTTAATGGATATCCATAATACTGCATTATAAAATGGAAAGGTAGTGTGAAATTCCACCATCTCTGCTAATGAAGAATTCATTCGATGGCAGTCGTTAATTCAAGACTCTTTGCCATTACCTGAAAAATCAAATCAAAAATTTCATTTCATTCATCATGATAATTTTTTCCTCTTTTTCATTGGGAAAGCTGCTTTCTGAAGAGTATCATATTTTTGGAATCTAGCTTTTAAGAAAATTTTTGTACTTCAATAAAAATTCCATCGTATAAAACACAGTTAAAAATATATATACTTATTAATTAAGACAGTAAACTCTAATCGAACTTGCGTATTCATGGACTTGCGATTTTGCGTATACGCGTTTTCTTAATTGTCTCCATTTAATCTGCCAGTGACAGAATATACGCAGTTATACGCTGAAGTTATCTGAGCTTTAAAGTCCTGTTTCTTGATAATGCTCCAGGACACGGTGCTGAAGCAAAGGATGTGTAGGTAACCAAGGTTCTAACGTCCTTGTACGTTTAGACACGTTTCTCGGCTCGGCAATTATTTAGCGCATGCGCAATAAGATCTTAATACTAGATGAATAGCCCCTATACAGTAAGGTTCGAGTACACTTTTCAGTATATGGCCTGAAGGAGCCACTGTCGCTTTAGCGAAGGTTTCATTCTTAACGTACACGTTCTTTGGCTGCAGCCTCACAACACTGAAACCAAATACGGAGATTTTATTTCTTTCCCCGAATATACCTATAAGTTGGTTGACTAGTACTGATATATTAACAGTATACTGCAGAAAACAAGCTTCTTTAAATAAATTTATTAACGAGAGAAGAGAAGTATAAAGTAATAACTAGTTCCTTCTTTGAAAAACAAATTCTAATGTTTATTTTTTATATTGAACTCTCTTACTGTTGCCACTTGAGGAAAAAGAAAATCGTAAAAGGTCTGATAGACCGCGTTTCAGTATTGGAAACGATGTCGCCAAGCAAAGAAACAAAGAAAGAAGAAAGCCGCTTCGCAGGAAAACATGATGAATGTGACAAAATTTGGTTGCTGGATTGGAGTGCAACTGGCCACATGGCAAAATACTCTTTTTGCTTTAAGAATATTACATCACAGATGAGGGAATTTACAGGCAGGTAAACATTCAAAAATATTTTCTGGAGATATTGGTACTGTTAAAGCAATCAGTAGAAGTACAAAAAATTCTAGTTTTGTTAATTTAATTATTAATAGTGTTAAATATGTTTCTTATTTAAGAAATAATTTACTGTTAGTCGCTGCCTTAATGGATAAAGGTTGGAAAATTAAATCAAAGAATAATTGCATATTGGTTTTTAGTAGATGTATCCAATTGCTTCTTAACACATTTAAGAATAACGGTAGACTTGAAGTTAATTTAAAACCTTATTATAATTCTGAATGTTGCATTGTTAATGATTGCGCTGGTAGTAATTATAAATTTTGGCATATGCAATTTAAATGCGAAATATATGATTAAAGTGGAATAATACATTCTTAATGATGTAAGCAATTTCAAATGTGGAACTTGTGACATGAATAAAACAACCAGAAAAAGGTCATCTAAATATTAGTGTTAATGAGAGTTCAGAAATTTTAGAATGAATTCATTCGGATCTGTGTGGTACTTGTCATAAACTCCTTGATTCTATCAGCTTAGCCCCTCCCACAAATCATGGAATAACCTTTTTGGCAACATGCCGAGAGGACTTTTTTTTTTGCGTCTTCGTTTTGTCAGAGCTTGTTAGGCCTCGGAGAATGTAACTTCGAACTGATTTACGGCCCATGTAATGGGATTAGTTCTAAATTTATGTAATAATTGTTATTATTATTAGTGTAGTCATTTTGTTAATTAAAATCATTAAAATTCTAAAGGATGAATTATTAATGTCTTGGAATATTTTCGAGTCGTCAGCCTAGGAAAGAAGAAAATACGAATTTCAAGAGCTCAGCCCCGGATTCGAAGGTGAGTGACATTTTCCTTACCTATTTTTTATTGAATGTCACAAAGAAGTGACATATATAATTCTGGCATCCCTGCCGGGACTCTGAGCTCTTTGAATAGTTGTACTGATTAAATTTGTGTTTAATCGATTTGATTTGATTACATAGTGAATTTTGTTAAGAAATATTGATACATAATGGCTGACGACATTCTGAATAAATTAAAAAAGAAACGTGCTAATATTAGAACAACAGTTACTAAAACTGTCAAAGGTATTGAAACCGAAATTAACAATTCTGAAGTTTCTATTGACGTCCTAGAAGAACTTTTAGAACATTTGAAATTTAATTCTGATCAACTAAAAGCTATAAATGAAGAAATAGAATCTGCTGTAGATATTACAGAATTAGATAATGAACTTAAAAGCGCCACAGAATACCAAGACAAAATAATAACATGGACATTTCGTGCTGGAAAGAAAATACGCGAGTTATCAAAAAGTAATTCAACGGAAATTTCAACAACATCGAAAGCAGTACCTGAAATAATAGCTAACAATTTTGTAGTAGAAAAGGCTAGCGTTAAATTACCGAAGCTTACAATTAATCATTTTTATGGAGATAATTCTCAGTGGCTCACTTTTTGGAACACATTTGAGACCGCGATACATAATAATGAAACGTTAGACAAAATTACTAAGTTTAATTATTTGAGAACATATCTGAGAGGATCCGCACTTAGTTCAATAGAAGGTTTAGCTATAACGCCTGAAAATTACGATATTGCTATTGAAATTTTGTTATCTCGTTTTGGAAAAAAGAATATTTTAATTAATACTCACATGAACGGTTTACTACGAATTCCTCCTTTAAAAAATGCTAGAGACCCAATATTATTCAGGAAATTTTTTGACCAAGTCCAAACCGAAATTAGAAGTTTAAAATCTCTTGGAATTAGTTCGGAAACTTACGGTAACCTTCTAACGCCTATGTTATTAAAATTATTACCTCCAAATTTAATTTTTGATTTTAATAGAGAGACTGGTGATTCTGATTATGATTTAGATCAACTTGTAGAATTTTTATCTCAAAGACTGAATGCTACGGAACGCTCACATATTATAAATCATGCCAACGAAAGCACTTTTAAGATAAACAAATGTTCGCAGCGAGATCCTGATTTATTGAAGACACAACTTTCGCAATCGAGCAATAAAAAAGAAAAGCGAAATACATTCACTGCCGCCGATCTGCTGACGATTGATAAAAAATATAAAACCTACGCATGCATATTTTGCGATTCCTCTGACCATGATTCATCGAACTGTAAGTTTGTTTTTTCGTTACCAATGCAAAAAAGAAAAGATATTTTAATGAAAAATGGTTATTGTTTCAAATGCATTAAACGTGGTTCACATCTATCGAAAAATTGTACAGCACGGGTAACTTGTAAATTTTGTTCGAAATCATCTCACTTGGACATTTTATGTTATGCAAAGGAAAATAAAATTGCTGAAAGTAAACCTTTAAACAGTAATATGTTTAATGATGATATTGGTAATGGCGTACTCGTTAATAAATCATTTATGAAAAGAGTGTTTTTACAAACTCTGGTTGTATGTATTAATGTAAACGGTTTAGATTATTATGTTAGAGTATTAATTGACAGTGGATCTGTGAAATCTTATATCAGTAAATTCTTGGCAGTTACTTTAGGACTAAAGTGTTTGGGAGAGGATACTGTTATCCATGGGTTATTTGGCGGCATTGAAAAAAAGGAAGACCACAAAAAATATCGGATTAACATAAGTAATATTGATAAGAGTTTCACTTGCGAATTAGATGTTATGGATCAAGAAAAAATTTGTCTATCTATACCCAAGATCAGTAATTCTAAGATTATCAATAAGATTAAACACTCTGGTATTATAGTAAGTGATATCTGTATTAATGAAAATACTTACTTGTATGAAAATGATCCAGATGAAATACATATTTTAATTGCTGCTGACTTTGCTGGAAGATTATTTACGGGTAAAATCAAGCAGATATCTGATAATCTGGTTGCCATCCATACACGCTTAGGCTGGACGTTGATGGGAGAATCTGGAGAAAATACTAGCAGATGTGAGACGCTTACTCTCCATTTACTCTCCATATTAGCGATCTGGATATATCAGAATTATGGCGACTGGACACGGTGGGTATAAGAGTTGAGGGGGAAGAGTGATCTAAAAAGGATTTAGAAGAGGCCGCGAAATTACATTTTCTTCAAAATGTTAAAAGGGATAAAGAAGGCCGTTATATGGTAAATTTACCATGGATAAAGGAACACCCCCCTCTTAGTAGTTGCAGAAAGATAGCTGAAAACGACTTGTGAACTGCACCAAATCATTAGAAAAGATCGGAAAATTACCCGATTACGAGGGAGTGTTTCATGATTGGGAGAGAGAAGATATCATCGAAAGGGTTGAATCATATGAGGAAATAACCGAAGAACATTATTTGCCTCATAGGCCAGTGTTTAAAGAAAATTCAACCACTAAGGTACGTCCTGTTTTCGACGGTTCTGCTAAAGAAAAAAACTTTCCATCAATCAACGACTGTTTGGTAAAAGGTCCAAATCTTATCGAGCTCATACCTTCTTTGATAAACAGATTTCGATACGGTAAATTTGGAATAATTGCAGATATAAAAAGAGCTTTCTTACAAATTCGGTTACAAGAACGTGACAGACCTTTTTTGAGATTTCTTTGGAAAGAAGGGGGAAAAGGCGAAAAC
>KK118075.1:7302-42598 GCA_000611955.2 Stegodyphus mimosarum | reverse complement strand
AAGTTTAAATTCTTCGAAGATATATCATCTTTTGGTAAAATTACGAGAATCATGGCATACGTACTAAGATTTTGTGGAAATTTGAAGAAAGGTCAAAAAGATCGAAAGAAAGGAAAATTGGAGGTTTTCGAAATTCAAGAAGCAGAAAAATTGATTTTGAAAGAAATACAATTACAAAGTTTCAGTGACGGAAAACATCTGAATTTGAAGGCTATCAAAGGTAATGATGGATTGCTAAGAGTCGGAACAAGAGTTGCCACAAGAAAGGATTTGGAGACATTCAGGTTTCCGATATTATTGCCAAATAAACATCAACTGGTTAACAAATTAATTATGGAAAAACACCTAGAACTTGAACATGCTGGTACGCAAATATTAATGTCAAATCTCAGAGAAAATTACTGGATCATCAAGAATAGGAAAACAGTTCGGCAAGTTATTAGAAGCTGCATAAAATGTAAAAGGTTTTCGATTCGCCCTCTAGAAACAATCAGTATACCTCTTCCTGAAGATCGTGTAAGAGACGCGGCTATATTTGAAGTCATTGGAGTTGACCTTTGCGGTCCACTGTACTTAAAAGAAAACAAGAAATGTTGGATTGTTCTTTTTACATGTGCAATCTATCGAGCAATCCACCTGGAATTAGTTACTTCTTTGTCAACCGACAGTTTCATCCTGGCCGTCCGCCGATTCATCGCAAGAAGAGGTCGTCCTACTACCATTTATTCTGATAACGGGAAAAATTTTGTCGGCACGTCCAACGCTCTGAAAGCCATTGATTGGAATAAAATTGAAGACTTCGTGATTAAGAAAAAAATTCAGTGGAAGTTCAGCCCTCCATCAGCCCCTTGGTGGGGGGGGATTCTGGGAAAGACTAGTAGGAATGTTGAAGAACATTCTTAGAAAAGTACTCGGAAAAACATGTTTAAATGAAGAGGAAGTAGTAACTATATTATGTGACGCAGAAAGCATAATCAACTCCAGACCCCTCACTTATCTTTCAGAGGATCCTGAAGACTTAATAGCACTCTCCCCATCAATGTTCCTCCAAGAAATCAGAGAAATTGGAGTACCAGACTTTGACATGATTGATTCTGAAAAGATGGAAAAGAGATTTGTTTATAGAAGGAAGATACGTCAAGATCTAAGAAACAGAAAATACGAATTTCAAGAGCTCAGCCCCGGATTCGAAGGTGAGTGACATTTTCCTTACCTATTTTTTATTGAATGTCACAAAGAAGTGACAGTACTGTTCAAACTGTATCAATTGGTGAGTCTAAATAGTTTATGATCTTAGCGGATGATTTTTATGGAATAAACTTTATATATTTACTTTGAAGTAAAATGAAGTATTTGATGTGTTTTCTAAGTTTAAAGCTAAGTATGAAAATTGAACTGATAAAAATAATCAAACGTTTGAAAACGGGCAATGATTTAGAATTTATAAATGAACAATTATAGAGTTATCTTTCTAATTCCGGTATTTCTCATGAAAAAAAAAACTCTATATAATAGTGAGAGTAATGGGAAAGCTGAACACGCAAACAGAGTCTTTTTGGAAAGGGCTAGGACATTAATATATGAGAATGAGCTTTTGATCAAAGTCTGAGCGAAAGCAATTAATTTTAATACTCATGTATCAAATTAACATCCTGGAAAGGAAAAGAAAAATTTCCTCTGGAAATTTGGACTGCTAAAAAATCCAAATTAAACTGTTTCAAAAAATTTGAATGTAGGGCATACTTTCACATTTCTGATAAGAAACAAATATGATGTACCCGGAAGAAAAGGGGATAATATTAGGATATACTAGAGAAAGGAAAAGATATTGTATTTATCATACAGTAAGTAATACAGTAATAGAAGAACGATCCGTAAAATTTAAGGAACCTTTAGAAAGCAGTAATTATTTAGGAAAAAATAAATGGAATGTTGAAGAATTAAAAGAAATTTGCTGGGAGTAAAACGTAGTGGGTCAAAAACGCAAAAATGAAAAACCACATCTCGAATTTTTTAAAAAATACTCAGGCAGTTGTATACAGGGTGAATCTGAACAAGTGAGCAAAACTTTAGGGGGTGATAGAAGGCAGCTATACGAGCAATATTCGACACAGAATGTATGGTCGGAATTCAAGCGGTGAGAAGTTAAAGGGTAGTTTTTCACTGTCACATTCAAAGAACTAATACAAGAATGAGAGGAGATACTTCAGCAAACATTTTTATTAAGAGAACATGCTGATAGAAATTGCTCAAAAGACCTTCCGCCAGCTGTTGTGCAGGCAAGTCCAAACACGAGAGATCTGGTGATCTTGGTGGCCAAGCTATGGGACCACCTCGACCAAACCATCGACTGGAAATTTTCCACGGTAGAAAATGCTCTTTTTGTACTATTTATTTACCATGCTACCTAGCAACTCGCAGTTTGCGTTCCGACCATACATTATATGACGAATATTGCTCGTATAGCTGCCTTCTACCACACCCTAAAGTTCTGCCAACTTATTTCAGATTTACTCTGTATACTGACGCATCGAATTTCGAGATCACTGATATAAACCGTTTTAACGGTGGGGGTGATAAGGGAAACGAAGTCTAAACATCTGCTGGCTAGGAAAAAAAGTAGTAAAAATGGAAATGAAGTAATACCATTAACATGATCCGAAAGGCTCAAAATAAGACAACTATCGTCGAATGCAATCAGTAATGCTCTGAATAATTTTTTAGAAATAAAAAATAGTGTTAACCAGTATGATTGAAAGTCGGCGATCCAAAAGTGAATTGTATTCATTACATGAACAAGGAGTGTGGGAAACAGTAGAAAGACCTGATAAAACAAAATTAGTGAAAAATAAATGGGTGTATGCTATGAAGAAAGGAGACTGGGAAAATAAAATATAAAGCGCCGATTAGTAGCGGCTGGGTTTAATCACATGAAAACTAACTATTTTACCGAGTAACATTTAACAGTTGTTAGCATTGAATGTTTTAGACTATTGTTTTCACTTTCAGTTAAATTAAAGTTGAATGTTAAATTTTATGATGTAAAAACTTCATATAGTGACTTAAACGAGGATGTATATATGACTCCTCCACCTGGTTGTGAAAAATTCATGGGAGGGGAAAAGGTATGTAAATTAAGTAATTATAGGTTACTTCGATCGTGTAGCAACTGGTATATGAAAATATAAACTGAATTAGGAAAATTTGAATTGATACAACTAGCATCTGCTTGAATGTATATTTATTAATAATGATAGTAAAAAACTTTTTTATGTGATGTTTGTGTGTTGAGGATTTAGTTGTAATTTATAATAATAAAGAAATGCTTCAAAATATTGTTTCTAAAATTAAAAATGTATGAGTTACATGAAAATATTTAAAAATGTATTTGAGTTACATGAAATATTATAAAGTATTGCACCCGCTTTCTTAGCATGCCTCCATGGTATAGTGGTCAGAACATTCGGCGCATATTCGAGAGCTCCGAGGTTCGAGTCCCAGGAGGGCATTGCTCATTTCTCATGTCTCCTGCTTCTAAATAACCTAATGTCTCTACTGTGGCGCCCGAACAAAAAGGGTGGTGGATAATGGTTCTCCACTATCAGGATTTGGCGATTGGATCCCCTAATTCCCAGTCGCCCTTTAAAAAGAGGGTATATAAGGTATTTCTCCCGTTTTCTTAGCATGCCTTCGTGGTGTAGTGGTCAGCACACTCGGCGTGTATTCGAGAGGTCCGAGGTTCAAGTCCCGGAGAGGGCGTTGTTCATTTTTTATGTCTCCTCCTTTCAAAAAATACCTAATGTCTCTACAATATTAATTCAAAATTTTTGGAAATTCAAATAGAAGAACTTGAAAATGGCATATATTTGTCCGAAACGGTGAATCCTTATTGATTAAATACAATCTAGAAAACTATAAAGCAGTAAAAACTCCAATAGTTAAAGGAGAGGATAAAGTTTTCCCATGTGCAAATGAAAGGACTGACGTAATTGATTGGGGAACTTTTATATTTAGCGAATAGAATTACCGAATACTTTTATATTTAGCGAATAGATGACCGAAATTTCTGCTCCAGTGTCAATTAAAAATGCATTGTCGCGATTACACAGACACCTCAGCTCGATCTATTGACTTTCGTCGTCAATGAAAGCCGGAGATTCAGTTTTCTTGTTCCGAATCCTGATTTTTGCATCGTAGTGTGCACTAGTAAGCTCTCTCGCCAAGGTTGTGGTGAAAATAACCGTTATTTAGGTCACTGTTATTTTGGAACAATTTCTTGAATTCGATCTGCATCTTCGTCTTTGTGGACTGAAATCTGTACGGCTACTCATGTCTGCTATCCGCTGTGTTGTTTGATACCTCTTTCTATAAGGCTTGGGCTATATTGCTATTGGGAAGCAACCGCCAATTAAGACGAAATCGATTAAGCTGCACCCTTCAACGTTACTTATCTGCCAATACCATTTTTCTGTTGCAAATTATTAAAAGCTGAACTCATTCGTTTTAAAATAAAAGTCATCGAGAGTATCCTGCTCATATGAAGTTTGCTATTCTGTGCCCACTTTCTGAGAGGTATATGTCAACAGAGGAACAGAAAAATATTTTCTCATGAATCATAACAAAAGTTACGTAAAAGAATCCTTCAAGCTCCTCAGAAACTAAAGTTTCAAATTAAGCTCAACATTATTTTCAATTTTAGGTAAGTTTTAAACATTAATTCCTCTAATCGTTGAAAAACATTGCCATTGCTGTTTGTAAGTCTATAAGGTATTTCTCCCGCCTTCTTGGTGTAGTGGTCTGCATTCTCGACGCGTAACCGAGAGATCCGTGGTTCGATTCCCGGCGAAGGCGTTGCTTATTTTTCACCTCTCCTGCTTCGTAATAACCTAATGTATCTACACTGGCGCCCGAACTAAAAAAGATGGTGGATGATGATTCTCCACCACCGGGATTTGGCGAGTGGGTCTCCAAAACCCCAGTCGCCTTTTAAAAGGGGGAGTATATAAGGTATTTCTCCCGCCTTCGTGATGTAGTGGTCTGCATGCTCGACGCGTAACCGAAAGGTCCGTGGTTCGATTCCCGGCGAAGGCGTTGCTAATTTTTCATCTGACCTGATTTCAAAAAATCCTAATGTCTCTACAAGTCAAGCTTAGGTAACATGCTGTTTTTAATAATATTTGTCCGAACCTCCTTTATAGTTATGATAGCATTTCATTGTTTTTTCTGGGAGAAATATTGCATCTGTAACTTCGTAAGTTATTCTTTAAAGAAAAATTTATAGTAAGACTAAATGTTACTGCTGGTAGATGATTTCAAATGCGTTTATTGAAAAGTTTTGATAATTTCTTCCAAGTGATTTACATAAGCACCCAAATTAATTATTCAAATTTCAGTGACAGTTTTCATTATTCGGGAAAATAAACAAACAACAAATTTAATGCAATAAAAATGAAACAAAGAAATAACTGAAAGCACAGTTTTTATTCAGTGTACATGCTATTCTTCTGGTTCTTCAGTTTCATCACTGGATGGGTGGCATTTTCCGAGGAATTTCTGTAATAAAATGAAGATCATGAAATATTTTGTATTATATAAAAGCAAGTTTTTTCATTTAATGAAGACACTCAGTGTATTTGTTCTAAGAGCACACTTCCATAATCTTAATGGGTGGATAAATGACGGAGTTGCACATCGGTCAAGTCCAGCTATAAAAGTTTGACCAGCTATATAAACTTTTATTTTCTCATTGTAAGCTCCTCTAATTTAGTTCGTTTCAGTTCTGCAACCATATATTTATGGTATAAAAGCAGGAATAAACTACCCAATGTCGAAGTACATATTTCAAACGGTAGAAACAAATACTAACTGAAGCTACATTGGGGATTTTAAAGCAAGTGAAGAATTCATTAATTTTAAAAACAATTTAACATTTAGGGTGCAAAGGACGCATCCTAATACTTGTGATGCATTTTGTGAGAAAATTATTGAAGCTGAAAAAATTCTAAAAATTTTTTGAAGGAATGATTAAATATTTAACTTAAATAATTTTCTTGTAAGCCATACCTTAGGACTAAAAACGTGGAAAAGACTTTAATTAATAATAATGTTAAATAAATATCAACTTGTATCTTCTATTTTATAAACATGAGAGTAATGCTACAAGAAGTATTAAGTCATACAAAGAGGTTTATTTTGTTTTATTTTGAAAACTAAAACTATTCTGATAATGTGTTGGGTCTCATTTCCTTTTTTACGACTTCATTGAATGTTCTAAGTATGAATATCAGAAGAATTTGATAGTGATTTGCTTCTGTTTTTTTCTTATTATATGATGTTTTTCTCTAAGTTAATTTCTGCTGAAAGTTTTAAATTTATTAATTCTGTTTTGAAAATGATATATATTTCATAGTAGTGAGGTCTTAACGATTCTACAACAAAGATTTTCTCATAAATCATAACTATAGTTACGTATAAGAACCCTTCCAAGCTCCTCAGAAACTCAAATTAAGCTCAATATTATTTTCAATTTTGGGTAAGTTTTAAACATTAATTCCTCCAATCGTTGAAAATCGTCCACTCTGAGCAGACGTTTTGTTGATTACACGTGAGCAGTTACATAAAGTCCACAGTTTGCAAATAAATACTTTATACTTGGGATCATTGTTCTGATGAAGTTGGAATGCTGGAATGTGTCCAGTTTTGAGAGCCTTATTTCAAGTTTTGTTTTAAATATTTGAATATTTAATTTATTTATTTAGCCATTAATAAAATGTAGATTTCCATTGCCTCGAAACACTCGTACAGCACAGGACCTTTTAGCTATCTCCAGCACGTTTTCTTGAAGGAATAAAACTTTCTATTTGTAGTTCAGTATTGGGTTTTTTGTCTTACGATTTGCTTCTCCTACCTCCCAAAAGTATTGGATGTACTTTCATTATATAACCAAATACTAAAACTTTTGAGTCTTTTTCGTATAGGTTTTTAGAAAATTGTAATTCTGCCTTTCGATTTACTTTAGTAAGAAATGATTTTATTCTAGTATGAAAATTAAATTTTCTTTAAACAAATTCTACAGTTTTTGCATTAGCTTATTTGTCAAGCTCTAATTGGGTTTATAATGCCGGTTTGACAGCAATGAGGTTTAGGAATACAAGTAATTTTTAATAACCCACCTTTCTTCGCATTTTGTGAAACGACTTAGAGCTCTGTTCGCGGTCAAATTTGTCCTACAGTATTTCGAAAGTACATCATGAATTGTAGATTTACTTATATTCAAGAGCTCACCCATTTTTTCAGTGGTTTTCTATGATTCCAATAAAAAATTATAAGTTTTCTTATGTCAAAAGAGATCTTATAAATTTTTCCATTCATGTTAAGTAGTGTCTTAGCCTTAAACATTATCGTTTCCAGTTCCAAAAACCTTCTCCCAGGCCTGTTTTTTTAAAAAAAGTGGTGTGACTGGAGTTGGCAATTTATCGCATTTGTTACAGCAATGCCCCAATTCCTTTTTTTACCTCAATTTCATATCTAGACAACATACTCAAAACATCTTTTTTATTTATTAAACGTTATTTAATTTTATTCATCACAATAGAATTAGCCTGATATTTAGGCACGGGAAACAATGGAACAATATTTATTTCTGGGATAATAGCTAAACGTTCATCACTGAATACCTGAATATTTCTTATGTTCAAATACTTGGTCACTGCCTTCAAGCTCAGAGAAAATTCTGTTAAGTCCTTAAGATTTCTTAAGTCATTATATTTCAGCAGAAGTTATGTGAAAGTGTTTCTGATTTTGAGGCCAATAGTGTTTCTTTCGTAAAACAGAGGTTTGGCTTTCAGTTCAGATCGAAGCTTGGCATTAGTATTTTTATAAACTGTAATAAGAAACTCCATAGAAAATAGGTATTTTATTTATGCCGAGAAAACTAATTACTGATTGCTGATTGATCATTCAAATCAAAATAAGTTTAGTATCCGTTATTATATTTATATTTCTAGTACGAAATCTCAAATACTGATAAAGAGTTACCTTACTGTGCCTCTGCTATTATCAGGAAATCCGATGAAATACTGAATAGAATACAGTTTGAGAACTACAGATGACAGACTAACAGCTCTAAGAGGTTATTATTGAAATTTTAAGAAATTACATTTTTTTAAAATTAATAATATAAAAAATTGTAATATTAAATAATAATTACAATTAAAGCTTAGCAACAGATTTTAATTTAATATCTGAAACAAAGTTAAGCAGTTACGATAGGTCTTTCAGCCTACTTATTGCTCAAAAGTTAAAAGTTGTAGAATATAAGCTGCGAACATAAAATAATCTTGCAAGTGGCAAAATAAGCGGACCAAAGAGGCAAAGCCAAATGACAGAAAAATAAATTTTGCTGTAACATTACTTCATAGCAAATTCAAGCAACGTGAAGACTTATCCACTCATTTAATAAAGAAAAGATTTCAACATTGAAGGTGTAGCAATGCATTTATCGCGCTGAATCGCATCTATTCTACCTAGGACTCAAGTCAGCGAACTGGCTTTTCATCTTGAAAATAAACAGTGTTTCTATGACTTCTAAGCTTTACTAAATTTCGTAGGAATTATATGCACCTCAAGGAGTTATGCATTTATCTTTATTTCCATATCGTTTACACGACAACAGTAAATGCACACAATGTGTTAAAATAAGTAAACTGGGTTGCATATTTATAACCTTTTGGAAACGGAGAGCGCTACATTCTTTTTGTGATAAAGAATTAAAGTAGAAGACACAACATACAAGTATTAAAGGCTTTCATAAAGTTTAAAAAAAAATCAAATCTGCAAAAGGTAACTAAGAAGAGTTAAAAAAATATTCTTTACGTATAGGATATTTAAAGAATAGTATTAAACTTACTCCAATTACTCCTCCTTTGCTGGAAGAACATTTTAATCCTTCTGAACATGGACATCTGTTGACGTACGCATGTTTCTTCAGAATATGTGTCATGGGTTTTATTTCGCAAATCTCGTCTATAAAATTAACAGGAAATAAATACATTTTAATTTATGTATGTTCTCAAGTATTATTATGCATACCTAAAATCTTTTAATACATAATAATCTTTTAATACATACACATTATAAACAGTTCCCATATCACAATTTTGATTTAATGTCAAACAGTGCAAAAGAAAATACAGGAAAACAAATTTAAACGGGTTTCTTTAAGCTGTCAGCAGCCCATGAATATCTCCAGCTGTAATTCATCCATGTCATCCCCCCTTAGCAAGAATGAAACTGAGGCTTCTGATAGAAGTCCAAAAAAAAAATATTTACTCTTTTTTTTTTAAGGTACGAGAAAGCACTTAGACTACTTTTTTTTTGCTCGTGAGCAATATTTTCACTTGCATTTTTTCAATAATATTAAGAAGATATAATCATGTAATGCATTTTTATCTTTTCAGCTGTGGTATTATTAATTGAAGTCACTAGACAGGGAAATAACAGGTGGCAAAAAATACATTTAAATGTTTTAAACCCTGTTCAGATAGTCAGCAATTAGTGATAAAGTAGAATCTGAATTTTTGCAAGAAGAGCAGTTTTGGGAGATTGACGGAATAGATACCAGGCTGCCGTTAACTTCATTTTGAATACAAAATGCTTTCGCACGCATCTGAGCAAGCCGGAATTTTTCGATGGCAAGATATAAAAATATTTAAAATTTCTGTATATTTAAACCTAGAATTTTAAAAAAATTTTTAGTACTGAAATTTGGAAGTTGACTCTTATATGAATTCAAAATTATTTACAAATAATTAGATCCCGAGAATGATATTATAGGTTTAATAATTGCAAAAATGAGTTTTTTATTTGATCCCAATATACATTAATGAGATTTCTGAACAGTCATACTTCATTGCAATGAAGCCCTGGATATAACGAGCCAACTTTTTGGTTCCGTCCAATTTCCTATTCACTTAATGTTACAGCGTCTTTTCAGGATATTTTGGACTAAAAACGTTTCATATTTTTCAAACCTTTTCCTTAAATTTCTGCAACTTTAAATTGAAAAATGACTAACCCTTAATTTTATACTGTTTTTCTTGCTAGAATAGCGAAAAAACACCTTTAAATTACTGTTCTTTATTTTCATTCTCATCTTTCTCGGTGTTCTTAAAAAAGGGCTATATGAGCACTTAATTTTCTGAAAATAAGGACTCATAATAAGCATACCTTGGGAGATACTGTTCCGAAACTAACGCAAAGAGCCATTGATCCATTGAGACAAAGAGCTTGAACAGGTTCTTTGATTCCATTCGAGTTCTTTGATTAAAACTAAAAGACTGATGCTGCTTTATAATTGTAAATGCGTATTTTAGTTATAATTATGTAACTGGAGGGAAGGATCTAGACTTTTATTCTAAGTAATTTTTAGGGTAAAATTATAAACGTTTGGTGACACTGAAGAAACAATGAAAAAGAAATTTAATAATTTTTACGTAATAATAATTGTAATCGACTTTTAATATGTTTTTTTCTTTTTAATTTAAAGTATAATCAGACCTGACGCCAATCATTTCGCCATCTTGCGCAGTCTCTGCTGTTCCTGAATTCTGCTGCCTGGTGCTTCCCTGAATTCTAAACATTTTGCATCCCTGTTGATTTTGCCTTCCTAATTCTTAAAGTCTCGTATAGTCTCAAAATTGCCCAGTACATCTCGTATATTCTCAAAATTTTGTTATCTCTGAATTTTGACGATTGGTGATTCCCCAAATACTAAAATTTTGCCTCCCTTAAATTCTGCCTCTTGGTGTAGCCGCACAAGTCGCATCAGTTCCAGCGCCAGCGGAAAGTCATACCTCATTAGCTGAAAGTCATACCCCCAAAAAGACGTTACTAGAAGCTAGTAACGTCTTTTGGGAGATCAGATAATGTTATCATTCTTTCTGTATAATCATTAATCGAAGTTTACTCTATTTTAAGAGATAACCCATTTTTTTCCTTAACCAGTCTACTGATTCGTTATGCATTTGCCACGCATTTTGACGGATGTGAAAGAGAGGTCACACACATGCGATGCCATCCAATGTGTGTTAGTGTGTTTAATTGTAAAAAAAAATAATGTGTCATACACCCATCCCCTAAAAACTGTCACAATTAGAAAACCCATCGAAATAGGTACATAACGGAAAAGTACGTAGATCGGATTGTTAACTGCCGATAGATGGCATTGTAAAACAAAAGCCGCCGATAGGGGGCGTACGATAGCAATCGAGAATCGGAAAGCGAGAGAATGTAACTGAGATTAAGAATGTTCCGTAATGATATGTATATATGTATATATTTACTGCAATAAAAAAGAAATTATAAAATGCAAGAGATATCCCGATTGAATAAAAAGTGAAAGCTCAACTTACCCTAGCCATCCTGGGATTAATAACGGAGATTAAAGCTAACATTTCAGAAGTCGGATTATTAATGCAAGCACGCATTGAATAATGACCTAGCGTACCATGAGCGTGGAAGAAGGGGTAAGTTTCGTTTCTTTAAAAAAATTTGAATGCATGTGAACTTGTAGAATAATTCTAACAGAGTATAGAATTTAGAAGTATAGAATTATATTATTAGTTAATATTATGGATGAGAATACAAAGAAAGCTTTAGATAAAGCAAAAACGAAACGTAAAACTCTAAGAAGGTTAACAACACAAGTAATTAAGAGAATATCGGAATTATTGGAACAGGACATTGTCGATACAAAATCATTAGAAGAATGTGAGATGAATCTACAAGAAAAAGCAGATCAGATATTTAAGTTAGATCTAGAAATTGAAAATTTAATTCCTGAAGTATCTGATCTCGAAACAGAAGTCGAGAATAATCAGGAATACAGAGAACGTATCATCTACGCGAAATCGAAAGTCAAGAATTATCTCCAGAATTCAGATAGAAATAAGGCAGATTTGTCGTTGAAGAATAATTCTTCACTTATTTCGAGTAGTGAACCAGACAAACCGAGAATAAATTTGCCGAAACTTCATATAGAACCGTTTGAGGGTAATTTAGAGAAGTTTCAGGAATTTTGGTCACAGTTTGATAATGCGATTCACAGTAACGAACGCTTATCTAAAGTAGATAAATATAATTATCTTAAAGCTTTCTTGAAAGGACCAGCCTTAACCAGTATTCAAGGACTATTAATATCGGAAAATAATTATGATTTAGCAGTTGAGTTGCTTAAAGAAAGGTACGGAAAAAAAGAAATTATTGTAAGAGCTCATATTAACAATTTGTTAAATTTAAGTGCAGTAAAATCGGCATCGTATTTGAAACAGTTAAGGGAATTATACGATACGATAGAAATCCAAGTACGGGGTTTACAAACTCTTGGTGTCGAACTGAATTCATATGGAAGTTTGTTGTTTCCATTACTAACCAAACTTATTCCAGATTCCATTGTGCTAGAGTTTTATAGACAGCATGAAAACGATGATTCTTGGAATGTAACAGAATTATTAAAGTTTCTTAGAAGAGAAATAGAAACGCGAGAACGAACATTTTTGTTTCGTCAAACAAGGGAAAATAATGAATCAGTTAAAAGCATAGACTATAAACTGTCAACTAATAAATTTTCGGAAAAGGGGAATAGATTCCAGAAGTTTAAAGGAAAGCAACAGGATTCGTTTCCTAACGCAACCGCACTGAGCACATTCCAGAAAGTTTGCATTTTTTGCGATAATTCTGAACACAGTTCTGAAAATTGTGATAAGGAACGCGAACAGAAATTAGAAAGTCTAAAACGAAATGCAAGATGTTTTTTATGCCTGCGAAAAAACCACATGGCCCGTTTATGTAAATTAAAAGAGCGCTGCTTGACATGTAATCGTAAACATTCTAGCTTGATTTGTGACGCCAAATGCCTCCCGCGTCAGACAGAGAGTCGCGAAGGAATGACGTATGACAAAATGAAAGATCAAAATAGTGTTGCAATGAATCATGATGGATTATCTGACGTTTCAACATATTTGAAGAAAGCAATAATTAACGACAGTGAACCGATTGAATGTTTGGTGGATACTGGAAGCGCTGTTAGTCTATTAAGATTTTCGGTATTTTCGAAATTACGATTGCCATTGCAACCGGAAACAAAAAAATTGTTTGGAATCGGGAGTGTAAATCACGCATGTACAACAACGTTGGGAAAAGTTCATGTTTCAATTCGAATCGACGAAATCCAAACAACCGCGAATTTGTTTATCGTACATGATGAAGTTCAGCCGTATGACCTAATTATTGGGAGAGATATTTTAAACGATCAAATGTTGGCTTATGGGAAAATAGGGGATTCGTTTAACATATGGTATGCTAGTAAAATTCCATTCGCACAATTGATGAACGAAACGGAGCGTAAGCACATTAAGTTATATTCTGAGGAACCAATAGAAATAAAAAGTAACACGATAAACTTTGTACGTTCTGTAACCCCAGATATAAATAATGGATTAATCTTATTTCAAAACAAGCATGGAAGTCCGGATTCAGTAATGGAGGTTACAAATGGTAGGGTAACAGTCCCAGTTATGAACATAGGACACAATAACATCAGATTAAAAGGAAATCAGTGTATCAGCAGGGTAATAGATATAACAGAAGATTTTGAATTAAAGAAAACAGACAATCCTAACATAAACAAAGATGAAGTACAAAACCATGTATTTTCCATTTCTCAAAATATTCGCCGAATAAAAATAGATGATATAAAATTTGACGAGGCAACTACAGATAGTGAAAGAACTGATATCTTAAAATTAGTAAATGAATTTAGGGATTGCTTTGCTCTTAATCTAAATGAATTAGGTTGCACGGACGTAATAAAAATGGACATCAAAGAAATTGACGGGAGTAAGCCTGTGTCTTCTCGCCCGTACAAAACGAATGCAGCTGAACGTAACGCAATAAAAGAAATTGTTAAGGAATGGAAAGACAATGGGATAGTTTCTGAAACTAGATCGCCTTACGCTAGTCCAGTGTTACTAGTAAAGAAGAAAACAGGGGAATATAGACTAGTAATTGATTACCGCAGACTTAATAATCAGACGATAAAGGATAAGTTCCCTTTGCCTCGAATAGATGATCTTTTAGAATGTTTAGGAGGATGTAAAATTTTCACTACTCTGGATTTAGCCCATGGCTATTTGCAAATACCGTTAAGTGAAGAAGCCAAATTAAAGACGGCGTTCATTACTCCAGATGAAACAGGACAGTTCGAAAGGATGACATTTGGGTTAGTAAATGCTCCTGCTGAGTTTCAGCGACTAATGTCGTATGTCCTAGGCCCCTTGTTGAATACTAAGGTGTTGTGTTATATGGATGATATACTTATTCCTGCAAAATCTTGGGAAGAGATGATTTTCAAATTAAAGGAGGTATTAGATTGCCTAAGAAAAGCAAATTTAACCCTGAAATTATCTAAATGTGAATTTGGGAAGAGAGAAGTAGATTTCTTGGGTTTTATTATAAACGAAGATGGTATCAGACCGGGCTCTAGAAAAATAAAAGCCATAACAGAATTTCCAGAACCAAAGAATGTACACGAAGTGAGAAGATTTTTGGGCCTGACTGGATTTTTCAGACGATTTGTGCCGAAGTACGCATTAAAAAGCGAACCATTGACCAGATTGACAAAGAAGAATCGATACTTTGAGTGGAAGCAAGAACAAAAGAAGTCGTTCGAACTATTGAAGAAACAACTGACTGATAAGCCCATATTAGCTCACTATCAACCGCATGCCGATACTGAAGTCCATTGTGATGCGAGTGCAGAAGGTTTGAGTGGAATCCTAATCCAACGTGATGAAGATGGAAAATGGCATCTTGTTTATTGCGTCAGTAAGAAAACAACAGAAGCAGAGAGAAAGTATCATTCCAGCAAATTGGAGTTAATGGCCATCGTGTGGACGTTGGACAGGTTAAGACAATTCTTAATCGGTATAAGATTTACAATTATTACTGATTGCCAAGCTCTTATATATATGAATGCGAAGAAGACTACAAATCCACAGATAGCCCGTTGGTGTAGTTTGATTCAAGAATACGATTTTGAGATAAAGCATAGGCCAGGAAAAAGACTGTCCCATATTGATGCTTTGAGCAGAGGTCCGGTAGCGGAAGCTGATGACACGATGACGAGGATAGCTGAAAATTTTGAAGTTTGCCAGTCCCTAACCGAAGAAGAGCAAATACTAATGATACAACATGCTGACAAAGACCTGAAAAGAATTATCGAAATTATCAAGAAGAAACAAGAAGAACGAACTGCTGAGGAGAAGCAAGTAATTAGAAATTACGTGTTCAAAAAGAATAGACTGTTTTGGAAAACCATAGTGGATGGAAAGGAAAGACTGCTGTATGTGATTCCTAAAAGCATGAGGAAGAGTGTAGTGGTGAAATTCCATGATTTATTTGGTCACTTTTCTGTGGATAGAACAGTTAGCAAAATTAAGGAATTATATTGGTTCCCAAGCATGAAACGATACGTACGAAGACACATATCAGCATGTATTGAGTGCCTTATGAATAAAGCGACAGGTGGCAAGCAACAAGGACTGTTACATCCCATAAAACCTGGTAAAAGACCGTTTGCTATTGTCCACATGGATCACTTGGGTCCTTTCGTAAAGAGTTCGAGAGGTAATCAAGAAGTATTAGTGATAATTGATAACATGACTAGGTTCGTGAGAATTTTTGCAGTTAAGAGTACTAGTGCTAAAAATGTTTTACAGTCTTTGAAGAATTTTGTTAATGATTTTGGACTACCGGAAAGAATAATAAGTGATAGAGGATCTTGTTTTACTTCTCACCATTTTAAGCAGTATTGTACAGATAACGGAATACATCATACTTTGAATTCTACCAAACACCCCCAAGCCAATGGTATGGTAGAGCGCGTCAACAGAACAATTTTAGGAACGATAATGACAAGTTTGGCTGACAAACAGCATAGAGATTGGGATTCGAAAATAAAAGAGACGGAAAGAAATCTTAACAACATGGTAAACAAAACTACAAATAAGACTCCATTTGAAATGCTATACGGGTATTCGCCCAGATTTAATGATGGAATACTTAGGATGTTAGCAGACGAAGATTCAGATACATGGAAAGACCCGCGAGAAATCCAAGAGCAAGCGCGAGGAAGAATTGAGGAACAACAAGCGAAAATGAAAGAGAGATTCGATGGGAAAAGGTGTCGTACACTAATCTTTGAGCAAGGAGAAATCGTTGTGATGAGATGTGCCCCTAAGGCTACGGGTCAACCTACCAAAACACAGCCAAAATATCGAGGTCCATTCATAATAACGGAAATATTACCTAGCGATACTTACAGAATAACTCAACTAGAAACGAAGAATCGAGGTCGCTACTTCACTACCACTGCTCATGTGAGCCAGCTGAAGCCATGGAGGTGCGATCCCAGCTCTGATGATGATGATGATGATGATGACGGCGACGATCAAGATACTGACCAGTTATCAAGCTTGATTCCTCGACGGAATCCAATCAGATCTGTCCGTAAGGACTGATGGAAGTGTTCTCCGCTGTGATTAAGGTGAGATCTTTCCTTATTTTTTTTTATGTTTATCTACGTATATTTGCTGATAGAAAAACCTCCAGAAACTTTGGAACATTAATTGACTTTGAACTCTTGAACATTAGCTAAAAGACTTTAGTGCATTCTTTGAACTGATCATTTTAGAACTGATAACAAATGAGTTATTTCATATATATATATATAACACATGGTTAGTTATAATTTACAGAAAATTTTGACTATTATGCTAATGTATCAAAAAATATGTGAATTTATGTATGTGAAAACATTTTAGTAAGTTTATTATCATATCAAATTTTAGTATAATGTGTATTCTTCTTAGTGTATTAGTAATGTGTATTCAAGTTGAAATACAAAAATGTGTTAATTATAAAACTGATTTGTATTCAGAACAATCGAGGACGATTGCTAGGTCAGAATGACCGAGTGTTAACTGCCGATAGATGGCATTGTAAAACAAAAGCCGCCGATAGGGGGCGTACGATAGCAATCGAGAATCGGAAAGCGAGAGAATGTAACTGAGATTAAGAATGTTCCGTAATGATATGTATATATGTATATATTTACTGCAATAAAAAAGAAATTATAAAATGCAAGAGGTATCCCAATTGAATAAAAAGTGAAAGCTCAACTTACCCTAGCCATCCTGGGATTAATAATGGAGATTAAAGCTAACAGGATATAGCGAATCAAACTTTCAGACACTTGAAATTCGTTATAACGGATTTCAACTAATTGGTTTCGATCCTGAACTTCTAGAATAAACCAGAATAAGCAGTTAAAATGGATGCAATTGAAAATTCATAAACTCATATTCTTCCGTTTAGGGCTGTAGATGATATTACAAAAAGTAAAATGAAAATAATTTTCTAGTTTTCAGTATTAGAAAACATATATCCCAAATAAATCATTATTATTGTTTGGAACATTGGTTCGGAAATAAATTGCGAGATCAGCAGGACTTAGTTCATTTTGTGTAGTAAAAATTATGTTAAAAAATTAAATTGCTTCCTTAATATCAAAATGATAAATCTATTTAGGAAGAAGAGCCAATCACAGTTGGAAGAGTTTATATTTACTTATCAGAGATGTTCAGAAAAGAATATCTTAGTGAATTTAAACGAGGCACGATTAACTATTTTTTCTAGATTTTTAAGAAACAGGGTTTTATCAAAGCAAATTTTTACAACTTGTCACTAAGATTTATAAAAATAAAAGAAATTTCATTTTCATACCTTCACCCAGACGTGGTTTGCACTTATAAATGTTAGTTCTTAAGATCTGTGCACAGCACTCTTCAGGACCGCATTTTTCCTCGTCACCAAAACATGTTAAAGCGGCAGAGGCAACCTAGAAAATTTTTAACTTTGTATTATACAAAATTACTTTTTGAGAGATGAAGTATTATGAATATTCTTTTCGTAAATGTGCTTTTGCAAAGTAATCCAAAATGCACTTGGACTTAGCTGTTTCGTAGATAGTCTTTTATCAGCTTAGCTACTGCTTCAGTTAAAACTTAACGTATTCGCTTCTGTGTTCTATTACAAAGAAAATTAACGACTACCAGAAGGAAAAATTCTGCTCAGGTTATATGACTTATTTCAAATTCTAAAGATTACATCTAGCTCTCATACACTTTTTCGCTGACGAGTTTGTTGCATTGGACCTTCATAAACTTTATCTTTGAATGAGGTTATGGAATTTTAAAGAAACAAGAAATATTCTAAGATTTCAGTTTAAAACAAGCAATACATAATGTATGTTAAATTAGGGAGGGAGATCCTAGATTGGTATAGATTTTTAAAAACATTTAACATATAAATTTAGAAATGGTATGTTGTTCCTTGCACTAAAGCAAAATGTCTGAAGTGGACATCACGTGACTTCCTTGTGCAGCTTATTAAATTGTAAGGTTTTAGTTAAACTAACAAAGTTTTATTTTAATTTGAATCTTTCTATCCCTTCTCATTTCAACTTCCCGTTAGAATAAGCGCGTGTTTCAGCTTTATGCTAATTTGAAGTGGAGCCAAGTAGTACTTAAACGAAAGGTAGAAACATTTCAGTGTGAGAGAGCTTTAGTCTCAGACCGCGGTTACTCTATTCAACGTTCGCCTGACTAGTTAGTATTTAAATTCTAAGCCGCTAATTCTAAGCTTTAGCGCTGTTACTCTATTACTTATTGAAGTAAATCTAAGTGCTTTAGTATTAGCTAGCTCTTGCTACGCACCATTGATCATTTAGAGGCCAACATCGCGTTCTTAGCTCTGTGAGCAACAACTATTTAATTTCTATTTAGCTTTAGTTTAAATTAATTTGATTGTTCAGTTTAGACCCAAGTGGCGGTCGTTATTTTCTGTATCCCTCCCGAGTTGGGAAGTGGTTGTAAATAATTGTAGTTTAATAAAGGAGGATTTTAAATCCCTTTAAAGTGCAGTTCTTCTACCACTTAATCACAATATTCTACCACAGAACATAGCTGCATTCAGCTCCCTGTTCCAGATCAGGATTTAAGGAGTTCAGAAGATGTTTGCCAAGAATATGCACCGAACACTCAGTCCTGACAAAATTATGTACATTTTTCTTTGCTGCAGCGATAAACTGATATTAAATAAGGTTAGATATTTATTGTTAGACTAACTACATATGTAATCTGTTATAATGTATGGAGTTAGATTTCGTTATTTGTTGAAAATTATTTTTTTGAAATTTGACGCCGCCAAAAGATAAATATTTTCGTCCTTTAAAATATTTCTGTATGGAGATATATATGACTGCGACCAATGACTACGAAAATAAAGGCTAAGTAAATGCTGCATACATACATATGTACGTGTGTAAGTGCAGACGTCACGAAAATATCCCTTACGAATCCCTTTTAAATGCATTTTACAATCCATTTTTGAAAAAAAAGTCTTTTATTCTGTCCATACGTGCAGATACAATGAAAAACAATTATCCAAATAGATTCAACAGCTGCCAAAATCGATATCTCCGCTAAAATATCATACCCGAAATTTTTAGCGATTTCAATACTTCCTTTACTTCGTACAAGGAATTAGAAATGGAGATAGTACTATTGTTTCATATACTGAAGGCGTAACTTATGAAACGCGTAGCGTCTATACGTTCTTTAGCTGAATGGTTTGTCGTATTGGACCTTCATAAGCTTTAAATTTAAATGTGGTTAAGGGATTTGAAAGAAATGAGAAGGATACTGTAAAATGTCTCTTTGTAACAAATAATACATAATGTATGTTAAATTAGGCAAAAACAATCACCTTAAGGTCGCATAGATGTGTTTAGTAAAACTTGCAATTAACTCTTAAATATTAAAATAAATTTATAAATGGTATGTTGAAGTTTGCACTAAAGCAAAAAATGGAGAGAGTATAACCATTTTATATACTTCAGGCGTAAATTATCAAAACGGTTCTTTTTTGTTGATATGTTAACTAAAACAAATGGAAAAAAGTGCGGCAAGCCTCAAAAGCACGGAATAATAGAGAACAGAACATAATGTTTAAAATTAAAATTAAAAAAAAAAAAGGGGGGGGAAGCGCAAAAACGCTTGAAACCACAGGAATATTAATTTAAAGTTGTCTGTGTTTTGTTTTGGCTTGCTTTTCTTTCAATTAAAAATGCATGTGTTTGCAACTGAAATTGTTTAAAGAATTATACAATAATTTTTTGAAGTGTTAAAACAAATAAGTTATCATAAAAGCTCAAAAAGTGATTAATTTAAATGAATTTTCTGATTAATGTTACTGTTTTGGATTGACAAGTAAAGATTTATTAAAATTATTTCTTAATTCACTTTTCGGTGTACAACAACGGTTTAAAAATTACGTGATTAATTTCTTAGAAGGTAATGAAAAAACTTTTGTTTATATTTAGTGACAGATAATTACTCAAAAGGTCGGTTGTTACGCGGAATACAAATGGTTTTCTATATCCGAGGTAAGTAATATATAGTGTTAGAAACATTTTTTAACAGTTAAAAGTGTTTGTAAAAATTATAAATTGCATCAGTTAAAATGCTATTAAAAGTGAAGATATACCTTATTAAGAAAAATGTGTATTTATATAAAATCTCTTTATTTGTTGCGTAACATGGAGCTTTAATTTGAAAGATAAATTAAAGATCTTTTGCTTGGCAGAATAACAACACTTTTCAGAATTAATAATTTGCTACGCCTTCTGAAGAATAAATTAAATGCAATGGTAGACACATTAAAGGTGAAATGAATACCAAACCGCATGGGAACTAACAATTTATAATAAATGCTCTAGTAGTGTAATGTAAAGCAGTAAATGTAAATATTAGACTACAGACGTTTTTAACATCAGTAATTACAAAATATATTTGAATTTCTTGTTCAATTCTTGCGTTAATAAAATATAAAAACCTTAAAATATGTTACTTCTTCTATTTTATATAAAAACATTATATAAGAAATGCATTTGAATATAAGCGAACTACTATTCTTTATTGACAGACAAACAAGTCACTAAAATTAGTATTTCGGAGAGATAGTGAGTAATATTTTTATGGGTACTTTTTCACTTAATATCTGCTTAGTTTTGAGAACTCACCAATGATCACGCAATTAAACACTGTGTGTTAGAGTAAGGTTCAAACCCCGCCGAATGGTGAGTTTGCCTGAATACTTTCATTGTTTTTTTCCTCTCATGTAACGTGAATGAGTAAATTTTCTTTAGGAAAGTTGTTCCCGAAGGAGTTTCTACTTTTAGGTATCTAAGAAAACCTTTTTTATTTTGAAGAGCCCACCTTAAAAATAAAAAATGAAGGAGGAAAAAAAAAACTGGACTGGTTAAAAATAAACTAGACGGGGAAGTGGTTAATGACTTTGAAATGTCGGAAGATGTTAATGACTTATGTCGGAAGGCCCAGGCTTTAATCCCGAACGTAATTTATGGACGTAATATGATTGGACGTAATATGACATATATATGGACGTAATTTGCCCCTATCTTCATAGAAGACAAGGGTGGCTCACCTGTTAGATGCGTCCATAATAGTATTACAACTGCTTTCGGCTTGACTGCCGCTTCCGGCCAACGTCTATAAACGGCTAGAGCCCGCCATCGGGGAAAAAAGTTAAACATAATATTAAAGCAAAAATTTTTATTAAGTCATCGATTTTATTCATTCATTATTAGCACCGAAGATGCTTTTAGTCTGAAAGCTCAATTCTTTTGTGTCCACTATCGGCTGAGCTGTAAATTGCTGAATACTGAGGTTCGAGTCTGGGGCAAACGAGCTGACTGCATGTGCGCTTCCGTGGCTTTTCCCACGTGCAAGCCACATACGAACCAATTTTCCTTATAAAGTCCTCCACGAAGGCATCCATCCTCTCAGGCAGATAGTCCTTGCATGCTTTACCATAATTAAAGAAACCAAACCTGATTTTTTTTGTCCACATCACTTTTCAAATGCTTCCAGAATATGCAATCGCAATGTATTATTTTTTAAAGATATGATTGATATAATAAATATAAAAGAATATGTGGCAACACAGATCAAAGGATTTTATCGCCAAATGTTATCTTTATGTTTTACTTTTTAAAAAAAATATACGCTGTTTTTAAAAATTGAGCGATTTTCCTGTTGAAATTTTTGCGGCGTAAGTGCAAAGAAAGTGATGTTTAATGATAAAGTAGTTGAAAAGACCAGAAAAAGTTATGTCTGCAGGAGTGGATCCAAGATCAGATAAATAAACTTATACAGAAACTTTAAATACTGATTAATATTGTTTTATTTATTTTTTGTTGTTTTGAGAATGGCAACAAAAAGATTATTCAATTTTTGCTGTTCTTGGAATGGCAACAGTAGATTATTGTGTTATCGTTCTAAAGAGTTGTTCTGCGTTTTCTAAAAAACGAAATAAAGATTATTTTCGATTTAAAAAGTGGATTAACTTTTTTTGATGAAGCGGAATTATAATTATAAGGATTGTTATATTATAATTTGGAGTCAGACCCAATAATATATATTCGGCGTGATGGTAAAATCTTAATCCTTTCAGATTTCTTCTCTTTTCTTTTTTATTCATTTATATTTTATATTCAGAAATTAATATGTGTTAATAGCACGAATTACACGTGGAAAAAATATATCAAGGATTCCATCTGAATGAAAACGGTATGTAGGACAAATCGCAACGAAAAGCAAATTTATAAACGCTCGTGATCCCAGGGTTGCCCATAACTGATTTAGGGATTTCACGGAAATGATGAGCTATATTTAACTGAAAAAATGATAGCTAAAAATGCTCAAGCAATTAAACAGCAATTACTTGTTACATGCTCAAGTTTTTCCTTCACTCTAAAAGGTAACAATTTTTACATTGCGGTTAACTATAATTCGAATGCGAATGCTTGAAATGTTTACTTACCATAATGGTAGCCAAAAGGACAATGCAAGCCAAAGCAAACTTCATGGTGGCAGTTATGTGCTGTGAGCAAACTTACAGACTGAAACGAGCAAGCGAAATCCACTCTTTTTTATAATCGCAAATTTGTCGAGGTTCTAAGATATTAAGTTCAAGAAAATATTGCATAAATCAAGAATCCATTTGCTGGGTTCCCACGGGTTGTTGTACTTTTGTCTTTCGGTATCGTACTTCCTGTTCAATTCCCAGCTTCTTAATCCCAGATAAATCTAATCAGATATTACTATATTTGGTGAAAAAATGTTTTTCAACCCCTCGGAAATGTGACAGATGTTAAATTATTTGCAAATTTCAACAGTTTTCGATCTGACGTTGGAGTACTTTTGACGCGTGTATATAAATGGAAATTATATCATACGTTTTTCTCAATTTTCTGCAAAAGATTACGGATAGAAGATAACTAACCTTTTAACTTATGCAGCTTTTTTAGTATAAAACTTCCTTCTCCAATATTCGTTATTATTTGGCGTGTTATTTTAACCTAAATTTATAAGAAATGTTTGCAAATGTTAAAATGTTATTTAATTTTTTTTGATTTTTTAGAGCATTTTTATCTTAAAAGGGTTCTTAGTCCTGAATCACGATTATATGCTGTTTTATTTTTTATTCGAGTCTGTTACCATTCAGAAAAATGTAAGATATTTAGCTTCTAAATTTAGTCTGTCTCTTATTGACTGACAAACTAAGATATTTAAAAGCAATAGTTGCAATTCTTAAGAATATTATTTTTTTAAAAATTTTTAATCTGGTTGATTTAAATTATAGCGCATTTAATTCACGATGTACCTAATCAAAAACATTAAATACATTTACAGAATTACTATGTATATTTCTCACTTTTCTAATATACAGATGATACACAGAGTTTTTTTTTAACTAACACTACTCAGAGACATCTGTCACTCATCTATCAGTTGGGAATGCCACCAAATTTAGTAGGAAGACTAATGAGGACAAGAGAAAAAAGATTGTTTCGAAAGTTGCTGATAGTAGAAAATGTAGCTCTGTTCTATTTTACGCAACTGAAAATCTGCATAAAGGCAGGTAAAATTTGAAAATGCAAATATTGGGTTATGTAAATGACAGCAGCGTCAGTAATTCAATTTCTTACTCTAACTCTAGTGCACGTTACTTTTCAAATTGCTTTATGTTTATCAGTCGAACGCAACTTCCACTCTTCGTGAGTCTAGAAGTCGTAACAACCTACGTAAAGGTCCTCTACCACCTAATGTATTGAAAGGCGTGATTCAGAAGTTTGAAGAAACAGTATCCCTAGCAGTTCGGTTTGTTAGAGGGTGGAAGCCGGTGTAAGAATAGACAGCTATTTATATCACGACTGCAATCGTTGACGAGATCCGTAGCACCATTGCTGGTGCTACGGATCTCGTCAACTGCTCGGGGCATTGCCCAACAATAGAATTGGCGGCGTGGTAAATCTTGCAGAACGTTCTTAACTTCTACCCATACAAGACAAACCGCGTGCAGAAATTAAACACAATGATCAGGATAAACGGGCAGCATTTGCTCTGAGATTTCTTGCCTGATGCAGTCGACAATGCTTGGCTGTGGATACTATTTTTGAAGATGATGCCTTTTTTTACCTAAATGCTTGCCAAAAGGACAATTCACAGTTCTCGAATTTGGGCATACAAACAACTCCATGTAATTCAGGAAATCCCATTCCATTCACAAGAACCACTGTTTGGTATGGATTCGCAGCAGATTTCATCAGCGGACCATTCTTTTGTGAGAACATTACGTTAGAAGGACCGCACTTACGTACTATTAACAAGAAGATATATCATAATAAGCTGACTAGTTTTGTCACTCTGCAACTTCAACAGAGGGGATTGCTGTATTAGGTAACTTTTATGCAGGATGGAATAATACCGCACATTGGTCTATCGGTAGAGACTGTTGCGCTATTACTTTACAGAAGAAAGGTCCATAAGTCGCTCACCCTCCCTTTGCCTCGCTCCCCGGACCTAACCCCATGTGATTTTTCCTGCGGTGTTATTTGAAGTTCAAGGATTATTTTGATAGGTCCCGTCCTTGACGACTTTAACATATCATGTGCTGTGCTGAGGTGACACCCCAGGTGACATTACATTCCGTAGTCGAGCATGTTATGTTCAGTATGCAATGTGTGATCCACAAGAAGGTGGTCAGGAGACCTATGCTCCACCGATGAATCTGTTTTATTGAATAAAGTGCTATGGTGCGCTGAAATATCATCTTTGCAACCCTTTTGGGCCCGTTCCTTCTTTGCATTAAAGCAGTGTTGCACTGAAATTTCCTTTTTGATTTTGATTTATCTAGTTCTCAGCTATTTTGTCAGCTCAGACTAGAACAGTACCACATTTTCCCCTATTGGCAACTTTCGAAATTAATTTGTTTTTCCTACACAGTCTTTTTTCTCAAATTATCATTAATCCCTGTACCAAATTTTGTGACATACCAGCTTATAGATCGAGGTATAGATGGCTCTGAATAGTGTCAGTTTATAAACAAACATCTTATATAACGTTGCCATATTAGCCTAAATGTTTTTTCATCTGGTATCATATAAAATGTTTCAGTATGCCACACGGGCAATCTTTATTGCTAATAAATTTTTTTACAGTGAGTGATAAACAATATTAAACTCTAAGGAAGCCCTTTTGTGCGACAGTAAAAATCTGAACCTCTCTAGATTTATTTGTTTATTTATTCATTTCACTTTTTGTCATAATTTCTGTTTTTATTTTAGCAGAATACTTCCGAAGTTGTATATTTTTAAATATTACCACACTGGTTATCATGCAAACTGATTTTTCCATTTGTGAAATTAAATAAATTTGTTAGTATAGTAATACCCTGTTCAAATGAACTTCGAAATTCCAAATCGAAACGAAGTCAATAGGCTCAGAAAGTAAACATTTCTCTCTTTTTGTTTAAATAAACGTTTTTTATTATTCGAAAGTAAACGCATATTTTATAACGCAAAAAGTGATAGTATGTAAAATGGTAATAATAATAGTAAGCTTTAAAATCTCTACCATTTGGCAGTTCGTTGATGAAGCAAAGTACTCGAGGGCTATCTGCCTAAGGGGATGGATGCTTTCGTGGAAGACTTTCTAATAGAAACTGGATGTATATACATTAAAAATTAGAAAAACAATGGAAACGCCCATGCAGACAAGCAGGTCCCCGGATCGAAATACCAGTGTTTATTGACTTTACCCCTGGGCCGCTTGTGCGCTCTTCTGCTTTAAGGAAGAGATATCTTCGTGAAAGACTTTTTAAGAAAACTGGTTCTAATTTGCGTTATACATATGGAAAAACAGAAAAACGCCCATAAGACCATACCTTTCCCTGGATTTTGAACCAGGGCTGAATATCCAGTGTTTTAGCGGTCGAAACCATTCGACTACCAGTAAGAGTTCACTTGAGGAATTATGTCAATTAAAATTTGGAAAGAATCTTAAAGCGAATAAACTATCAAAAATGGGAGCACCAAAGACAATAGCAAATTGTATAATACTTTGCTGGATATCAAAAGCAGATTCAAGCTCCCTTTTTGAAAATCAAAACGGAATACAAATCGTCAAATGCTGCTTCATCCGACTATTTCCATATTCGTTAAGTTTTTTCTTATTTTATACTTACTTTTAGAATTTTGTACTGACTTGAAGATAAAGTATTTTTGTTTTTGTGTCAAGAGTACGTGGTGTACAGTATAAAACGACAAAATGTGTAAATAATAATGTTCTGTATATTGAAATTCATTGTTCCATTCGCTCGTGTTATTTCAAAGAGTCGAAACACTGTAGCAAGTTTTATCTTATAGCATTTATCTCCTTCAGGTGACATAATTTATCGCAAAATGATTAATGTTGAAACCAACTTTTTGAAAAGTCAGTTAAAAACAACTCACATTTATAACTGCCAATGATGAAGATATCTATTTAAAGTTCACTTATGTTGTAGATATTATACATATTTCTAATGCATATATAATTATAATGTAGATGCAGCATTATTATAATACAGATATCTATCAAAAACTTCATATTTATGCTGTTCATAGCAAGTGCTTTCTAATCTGAAAACATTACTGTGAAACTGTAGAAATTCGCAACTGTGTGGACCCATTAAAAGTAAGAATCGAATGAACGTAGACTATTCAAATAAACCACTTTTGACTCACAGAAATGAAAGCAATATATTAAAATCTATTTCTTTGTTTCCGTGATGTAATGCCCACAAACATTTACTTATTTCTAAACCAATTTACCATAGAATATATGATACTACACAAGATGCTTAAGAAATCGTGACTTAAACTCCGCTTGTTTGTTTCATATTAATTCAATTCTTTACACCGAAGTGTTATACGTATATTAGAAAATTAGCTTATTTTCCAGTTTCGAATTGGTATTGCTTTTTATTTGCGTATATCTCTCTCTATATATAAATACACCGAAAATTTTAGCTGATGCATAAATACGTGGTTGCAATTCCAGCTGGTTGAACCCTTCTTTAATTCTTGGTAAAATGTTATTGACAAACACTACTAAACTGTTACGATACGCGGGCCCGTTCTTGAACAATTATAAAATATTTGAAGTAAGAAAGATATGAGCAGAACTAAACGCTTGTGTAGAGCAGAGAAGCTAAGAACAAATGCATATGTTATAATATGGATGTAAGGTTAAGTTAAGCATAATACAGTTATGGTCTTACTTTAGCCCTATTGGTTAATTTAAGTTTTGGTTTGCAAAATTTAATATTAGGCTCTGTTAAAAGAATTTTTGCCGTTATGTAGTACATCCATCCCGAGTATAATATAAGTGTCATATGCTTGGGATTAAATTTGAAATAATGCAGTTCTGATGGATTTATTATAAACAAGTTACTGGGTCAAAAAAAGAAAATAATTATATTAAAATGAAACTTAATCAGCTGTTATAAATTACATTTAGAATTTTATTTTAATTACTTATTTTTTAATATGAGTCTGGCTTGTATTTTTTTAACATAAGTATATTTAATATGGGAAACAGATGAATTAAATAGAATGTGTAAAATAAAATAAATTTGTAAGGTTTTAATTAAACTAAACAAGTTTTATTTTAATTTAAATCTTTCTATCTCCTCTCTGTTTCAACTTCCCGTCAGAAGAAGCACGCGTTTTCAGCTTATGCTAATTTGAAGTACAGCCAAGTACTATTTAAACCAGAGGTAGAAACCTCTCAGTGTGAGAGAGCTTTAGTCTCAGATCACGGTCATTCTGCTCGACGTTCGCCTGACCAGCCAGCAGCTAAAATTATAAGCCATAGTGCTTACTACGTGATTGCATATTGAAATAAATTGAAGTGCGCTAGTATTAGTATTTCTTGCTACGCACCAGTTAGTTAGAGGCCAAACTCCGCGATTTGCTCTGCGAGCAAAATTTAATTAGATTTCTATTTTAGTTTTAGTATTAAATTTATTTGATTGTTAAGTTAGGCCCAAGTGTGGTCTTTTACTTTCTGTATCTCTCCTGAGTTGGGAAGTGTGTAAATAATAGTGATTTACTAAAAGAAGGATTTTAAATCCCTTTCAAGTGCAGTTATTCGCCAGCACAGTATCTACATCAGAACAAAGCCAACATTTTTCAGCTCCCTGTTCCAGTTCAGGACTTGAGGATAAGGTCCCTAGTAAAGACAGCATCATGTTCACTAAAGCTATGCACAGAATACTCAGTCTTGACAAATTTAGTGTATGTAAGACAATTCCTAATTTTCTTTATTTAAATTACCGAAGTATTAAAATAATTATGCTTACCTCCTGAGAATGCTAAGTGCTATTTTGGACTGAATGCAAATACCGTTCCGTACTGAACGCAGTGTCTTGTATATATGCGCAACCTAACATTTAAAATATAATAAGATAATTTATCACTTATTACCTAACTTTAAACGAAAACATGTTTATTTTGTTCCCTCTAGATATGTACTTTATCTCTAGGTATGGTATTTAGCACACTTCTTTGCCTTTCTTAAAGAATATCGTTAAGCCGTGTTACTTCGAATTTAAATCACACTTTTTAATTACAATTTTAAGACCTAAAATTAGAATGCGGTTTAAATTCAAAACGAATATTTTTATCATCTCGTTTCTCAACCAGGTAGTCGGTTGTATTAGTAAAAAGTATCTTATTTTCCAATACTTATTAAAATCATTTTTATTTTGATTATTTTTCCAATTTGAAAATCCTTCTGGGGCTTAAACTCGAAGTAATATAGTATATGGAGCTTACGCATGGGAAGCACATCTTGTGAAACGTCTACAGAAAAGTAGGTTTGTCTTAGATATAAGGCCGCTTTATTTCCAAGTTACTATGATATATACAATATCCTCAGCTAAAAATCTCACGTAAAGCAGTTGGAATGTTGTCGGAACGTTCATTTCAGCAATACTGTTAAGAAAAAAGTCTACCATTTAGACAGCTTGAAGAGAAATGATCTTCATATAGCTCACTACGGGTACGGGTAAATTACTATAAAAATGCATCCTTATATATTGTATGGGATCGCTGCTTTGTAAAAAGATTTGTTTTATATTATTCTCCATTTATAGTAAAACACGCATATTGATTAATGTAACAATAGATCTTATACTAAGAAAGACAAGTCTTTCTTAGTATAAGTTGAGTTTAAGTATAAGTTGAGTTTAAGTATAAGTTTTCTTAGTATAAGTCTTTCTTAGTATAGTATTCTTAGTATACTGCTTTATGCTTTTTTTTAGCTTTCAGCCTGAAACGTCGAACTGAGTTTCGGGGCCAAAAGATAATGTTCGAGCAAGATAATGCAATGCCACATGTGTCTTGCTGCTGGACTCTGTAGGAACTCGATTGGGATCTTTTGTCACACCCACCATATAGCCACGACATCGCACCTTTGGACTTCTACCTTTTTTCATACCTGCAGCTACATCTTGCTTGTGCTATCAAAACGTTTGATCACTGGATTGGCAGTGACCAAATGCAATCGCGTACTCACCGCGATCGCATGCCCACCGCGATCCCCCGACCTGACTTCCCTGCATTTCTACCTGTCGGCGATACATGGAGTCGATGGTGAAAGAAACATCCGCCATGAATCACGTAACCAGGATCATTGAAGCGGCGGCAAGTGTCCGTGACACACCTGAACATTTTGAACGAGTTCGCGAATCCATGCTTCCACATTGTTAAGCATGCATTGTGGCCAAGGGAATGAATTTTGAAATTCTTCTATGATTTAACCATCTCCTTAACACCTTTTTCAACATCCTTTCTTTCTTCCCCTGTACGCTTGCGAACCTTGCCCTCTAGCGGTCGACATTCGCATTTTTGGACGCAAGTTCCTATGTAAATCTTGTTTGTCATGCCATGACAAACAAGATTTACAGACCAGCATGTTAAGTTTGGTAAAGACATTTTGAGACACCCTGCATATACTACATATTTCTCAGTATATTATATAAGCGGCCAAGGAAGAAGTTGGAATTGTTAACTATGAAAAAAATCGCATTTTTGTTGCAGTTCTACAGGAAAATTATCTTGAAGAGCAAGTAAAGAAGCTTGACTAATCACAGAAAGTTATTTACGTATCTAGCAAAGTATATGGCAGCTTGAACTATTATGAAAGACTATCTGCTGTTAAAACACATTTAAAAAATGCTCTTGGTTGAGCGGTACGTCAAGTTTGAATAAAACAAAAATACTACACTTGACTTCCCTGTGGGAAATCATGAAAAGATGCATCGCATTCTCTGTTACCAAATGATGTGTCTTCTGTCACATTCGATGTAAATCGTCGACGTAATTAAACATTATTCGTATACGAAGTAAAGCCATCTTTACTCTCTGCGGAGAAAGGACTAGAATTCTTCCTGAAGCATGACGAATTTATAAAAGAATCAAGGCCAATTTACATATGGGTACGTTTTGCACTCTTATTTTCACAACTTCGGAATTTATTTACTTAAAAAGCCGAAATGCTATTCATTTGGTCTGTATTATTTACTTTAAATATCCTGAAACCATTCTTACGTTCGTTTTAAGGGTTCTTGACATACTTTTGTCAAGATGGTCATTCTCTTGAAATTTTGGGCAGACATATATTTGCGATGATCCCACAAGATTTCGATTTTTTCCTTGGTTTGAATTCTTCATATTTATGATCCAAGCAACATGGTTATTTATGAAAAAGTCTTAGTAAACAAAAACCAGCATAAGTTTCGCCCTGTAATTTCTTTGATTTTTTACGCTATCAGAGATGCCAACGGAAAGGTCTTATTGAGTAGAATTAAACTTTGTACCTATTTCTTCGCTTAGTGTTAATGTAATGTGCTTATGAAAGAATGACGTAAAAATGTTTAAAAATCAAAAACTAGAAATTGAGAAAGCAATTTGGTTACATTTTTTTTCTCTGTTTGTCAGCTATGTTTTTTAAAATACTGAAATTAATTTTTGGAACACTTGTGAAAGAATTGATTTTTTTTTGTCTGTGTAGATAGAGCTATTTTTTTTAAGTTTGCTCATATAAGTACTTAAGCACGAAATGGAATAATTTTTGGTTTGAGACAGAACTTCTTTTGCTTCCTTCCCTGATTGACTGAATAACAAATAGAAGGAATATAGCATTACTATTAACATGAAATCTTTCAGTTTTATTATATACGTGTAATAAAATTAGTGTGAAATGTTTAGTTATTTTAAGTCTTATAAAATATAAACTAGTAATATAATATAATTTCATATAAATTAGTTTAAATCTTCATGATGCATTTCAGAATAAACGAATGATATACAATTAGGATTTGCGAATTTATAATTATGAGAAATGGAAGTCCAAACCATTTACCTCAGTCAGAATACACCAACATAATGCTGTTTTTAATACGCCATTAGAATGACATGTTAAAAAGAAAAATTCGAAAAATAGATGTCTACTTTTTATATAAAGAATATGTATAAAATTAAGGTTAAAAAATGTTAAACTGAAATTATATAGACTCTTCCACTATTTTATTTATTAGTCATATATGTTTAAAAATATCGCGACATTTAAAGATGTTACTGTTTACTTTTCTGAACATTTTACTAATGCCATAAGGTAACTTAAAAACTAATAGCTTAAAATGTTTCTTTCTTTTATGTACGCATTTTTAAGTGATCTTTAAGACGGTTTGTTCCCGGTCTACCGATGGCAGTGCAGTTGTCTAATAAGATGGTTATAATTGTGCTACATTTTCTCTGCAATATGATATTAATACGGATACTAGGCTGGTTACTTTGCAGTTGCAATCACACGAACCCACACACATTGAATGAACCGAAACATAAATATTCGTGAGTTCAATTTAACTATTTTCGTTATATTTTAGAATCATTAAGTTTTTATCAATGCAGAAACGCGAAAAATGCGCAGTGCCTTTGCCGAGGTGCTAATTCCGAACCTCCAAATACTCGTCAAGCCTTCTTCCACTTACACCATGAAAGCATGCGAGATGGAGAGAGAAAACACCTTGGAATATTTTCAGGCTTTTGTAAAGTCTTGTGACCTGAAAATCGGTATGGGTACATCTGACATCACAAAATAGTATCGAGACTAAAATAAGTTAAAGTAGTAGTTTGATTTTTAGAGTGGACGATTCGATGTTAGAATGCAGCATTGCTAGAATACATCATTCTACACTTATGTCCATAAATTAAGGATAATTCGGAGTCACGCGGAAATCGAACTCTAAAATAAATATATCACCTGTAAAATGACTACACACATCTTCAAGAATCATATGCAAATTTCAGGAAGTTACCAGATGGCACCGATGGTACGTCACAGTGACGAGAGTGTAAGAGAGTGATATATAAAGAATACAGGCAAAGAAGTAAAAGCGTTCGCAGGCATTTTATAAGCATTTCAGTGCAATAACCAAATAGGTATGACACAAAGGACGCATTTGGATGATATTTTACGGGGTAGAATTATCGGCCGTCTGGAATGTAGGCGTACCCAACTGGAAGTATCAGTCGAACTTGGAATCGCTCAGAGTGTCATCTCCAGGCTTTGGAAACAATTCCAAGTTGATGGTAATGTGAGTAGACGTTACAGCACAGGTCGCCCCAGAGTTACAACGCCGAATGAGGACTGGTATTTGTCAGTTACTGGCAGCCAAAAGAAACAGGCGGGGCACAGTCTCAGACCTGTCTCGTCAGCTCTCTTCAGACACTGGTACGACAATTTCAAGGCAGACCGTGTACAGACGATCAGGGCAGATTGGTCTTTATGCTCGCAGACCTGTCAGATGCGTTCCACTTACTGCAACTCACTGTCGCCTGCGGTTAGCCTGGAGTAGAGAGCATGCATTGTGAACAGCGCAACAGTTGGCTTGTGTGATATTTTCCGACGAGTCCAGGTCTAGTTTGCAGTCTGAGTCTCGCCGGACTTTCATATGGAGAGGTCCAGGTACCCGTTACCACCAAGAAAACATCATTGAACGACACCGTTACGGTGGTGCAGGAGTGCTCGTTTGGGGTGGAATTATTCTGGGTTCCAGAACTGACCTGCATGTTCAAATTGGAACCATGACAAGCCAAATCTATCCGGACGTCATTCTGGAGCAACATGTACGTTTGTTTCGGAGCGCCATGGGCGCACAATTTGTGTTTATGGATGACAACGCCGGTCCTCACCGTACAAACATCGTAAGCGAATGCCTTCAATCGGAGGATATCACCCGTATGGACTGGCCAGCATTCTCACCGCACTTCAATCCAGTAGAGCACGTGTGGGACATGCTTGGCCGACGAGTTGCAGCCTGTCAACCTCCTCCTACATGTCTACCGGAACTTCGGAGAGCATTGCTTTTTGAGTGGTGTAATATCCCCCAAGATCAGATCGATAATTTGATACTCAGCATACCTAGTTGTTGTAATGACTGTATTGCATCGTCTGGGAGACATACAATGTATTAACAATCATACCAACCATGTAATATTGTTTCTTTGCAAATAGGTTTTTTTTTGTAATTTACTCCAGGGAGAAAAAATCGCTAATTTTTTAAATAATATCAAACATATAGCATCGTTTTTTTGCTTTTTACCTTTTGCTTAATGAATAAGCTTTACAAATAAGTCAAATTTGTTTTGCTTCTAACTCTTTCTTTGCCTGATTTTGCATTATCCTTAATTTATGGACATGAGTGTATTTTGATAGTTAGTTTCTCTGCACGATAGCTTATGTTTCTTATCGGTTTGAAACTGCGATAAATGTTAAGTTCTTTTTATTAATAGTTCAGTGATATTTGTAGTATTTTCCTTTCTCGTTCGTTGAATAGTTTTCAATAACAGCATGGCTGAAATTCGAAGTGTTTAATTACCTGTATATTATTTCTACCCGTTGCATTACTAACAAACAAAATTTTGAATCTTAATATGAGGTGTGGTTGTATAATTGAATAACAGCGAAAGAACTCAAAGGCAGCATTTTATTTTTATGTATTCGCAAGGATCCTGTGTTTAATTATTTATGCCTATTCTTCTAAATGATTGCACCAGACTGTCAAATGAGAAACGAGGATATGACATTTTTAGATTAATATTGATAGATGTAAAAAGGGCGAGAAATAATTCGTTATTATTGAAACTAATTATGAAAATATATAAATGCAAAACAGTAATTATAGTACATTATAATATAAAACATTAGGTACACATTTGCTTAAGTATCTGGCTCTTTTTTAGTCTCGGAAAAACGAGCGAATGACTGATTAATATATTCAGGACATAACAACAGTGAATTTCAGTGTTTGTTTTTCAGTGTAAATTTATTAGCTATTGTTTCTTGATTTATAATCGTTTGGGTGTAAACAGATTTTAAGTGCAAGAAGATGAGGTATTCTTTATGAATGTCATGCAGAGATATCCAGTAAAGAAGGTTACATTTTGTATAATTGCGGAACATGCTTGATTTGATATAACTAAGCTGCGTGTAGTCGAAAGATCCCTTTGACAACGGTCAGATTCCGTTGACAAGATGCTACTTTGAATACTCGCAGTTATTTTAGGTGTATATAGAATCTACGTTTTATTACTCCGCGGCTAAGAGCTGCAGGCCTGTTTAAAATGCAACCGTCCAGCAAGTGTGTTTCCTAAAAAGATGCAGGTCTAAGCAAAAGCTAGAGATACGTAGAATGTTGAGAGCTG
>KK118074.1:1214731-1227226 GCA_000611955.2 Stegodyphus mimosarum | reverse complement strand
TGGCTTCTGGAAGCAGAGGCTTTAATCCGTGTAATGCAGGCATATTAGTCAGCCAGGTAATGGAGCCTCTGTCTTCTGGTCTTCTGGTGGTGGAGAATCATCATCCACCACCTTTTTTAATTCGGGCGCCACTGTAGAGTCATTAGGTTAATTTGAAAGGAACAAACGGAAAAATGAGCAATGCTCTCGCCGGGTCTCGAATAACGGACATCTCGAATATGCGCCGAGTGTGCATGCTAAGAAGGCGGCAGAAATACCTTATGCACTCCCTCTTTTAAAGTGCGACTGGGGGTTAGGGGACCCAATCGCCAAATCCTAGTGGTGAAGAATCATCATCCACCACTTTTTTTTAGTTCGGGCGCCCTTGTAGAGACATTCGGTTATTTAGAAGCAGGAGAGATGAAAAATGAGCAATGGCCTTGCCGAGACTGGAACCACGGACCTATCGAATACGCGCCGAGCGTGCTGACCATTACATCACAAAGGCATGCTAAGAAGGCGGGAGAAATACCTTATAAACTTAATAACAAAAAATGGAACAAGCTAAACTTTATATGAAAAATAGAAACTGAAACTAATAATATATAGTTGTAATAATGTACAGCTCAATAAACTAATAATGTATAGCTCAATAAACTAATAATGTATAGTTCAATTTTAAACATGTCTTTGGCAATGTCTTCTGATGTGGACTTCCTTGATGATGTCTTATGATGATGTGGATTATCTTATTATGTCATAGGTTGATATGGACTTAGTGCATTATGTGCATTATGTCTGCGGAAATAAAATTTAGGCAACAGTAGAGTTTGACATATTCAATTACTGGACAATGGAAATTTTATCACGGTCAAGAGAAAGCGCTAAGATCTGAGAAAGACCGAATTCACCAGCAGTGTTTTTTCCTAAACAAGCCTAGTCTAGGCAACTCATTACCACAAACGTAAATCAGCTTCAAACGTTAATCCCAATAAAATCAAATTTAATATTAGAAAACAATGTATACTGTGAAACCACACCACTTTTGAGAACAAATTAATATTATTCATTTTCTTAATTCAGCTGTATTATTTATAATATAAAATTCTTCTTAACGCCTTTATAGTAGTTAATGGACACCATACGTCAAAAAATATAAATTAAAAGCTTAACTGCAGTAAAATAATAAACTAAATTAGTTAATTCATATTTAGATACTTTTGTTGCTTATTATATAGACACTAAGCATATCAAAATGTAAGTTGTGAAACGCCATCCTGAGGGAGAGGATAATTATACAGAGCTGACTAATGGAAATCACCCAATCGGTCTCATACAACTCAAAATGAACGATTACAGGCGACCCTTGACTTTCATACAATTCGTTATTTCGTACAATTTAAAAAATTTAATTTTTTAGACGATTTTTTTTATATTGCAAAAATTGTTCACTTCCTTCCATACAGTCGTTCACACTTACAGTGATAAAAGGGAGTTCATCACCAGAATTTTCTGGTTGGAGACCCAACCTCCACTGAGAAATAGTCCATGCGAGCACATCAGCAGTAAAGTTTAATGAACATATTAATGATGCATAGTTGTATAAAATTTAAGACATAATGGCGCAAACGTTTTCTTTAAGCCTCCAGAAAGTAGAAAGATAAGCCTTCGAGCTGGTTACTGTGTTAATATTTAAAGATTGGTTTACTTTTCATGTCCTACTGGCAGTTAAGCAATATTCTAAAGACAATTTACAATATAAAGCATTATTAATCTTAAACAATGTTCCAGGACACCCATCATCTCTACAGAATTTATACCTGAAAATCAATGTTGTGTTTCTTCCTTCCAATACCACCTTCCTCATATAACCCATGGATTGTGGGCCTACATTAAAGATTTTTAGAAAATGATAATGTATAGAACGCAATAAACAATATTGGATCTACGTGGATTAAAATAAATGATTCAACAATAAAAAGTTTCTGGAAACAGTTTTGTCCACAACGATAAGTGATTTTATAAATTCAGCAGAAATTCCAAAAGCTATCACAGATGAAAGAGTCAGCCTAATAAATGAACTAAATTTGGACATCAGCAATAAACATATTAATGAGTTGATTGAATCTCACTCAGTACCTCAGGCAAATCAATATTTAACTGAGCAGCGAGAGTTAAACAAAATACACAGTGAAATTGAGAAAGAAGTAGCTGATGTATGGTATTCAACTAACTCCTTAGGAAGTTTATAAAGAAAACACCAGAAAGCGTTTAAATACTCTTCGGGAACTTAATTATATATATTGATTATTAGATAACGATACTAATAAATAAATATTTTTAAAAATACAATTTTTAATGATGGTAGGTTTTTTTATTTGTTTTTAAATACATCCTTCTAATTTCGAATATTCGCACATACTTTCAGGGACTAATTTTGTGCAAAAGTCCAGGACATGAACATTTACAAAAGGTAATATTTTAAAATTATGATAAAAACGTTAATAAAGTTTTGTTACTTTAAATATGATGTTTTAAAGCGGAGTTTCTTGATAAAGTTCAATTTTGAAAAACACAGTTTCCTTTATTTCTAAACTGCTATGAATTCTTCTATGAATTTTTAACTTCTCTTAGATTATTTGACGCCCCTTGTAGTTGTTCGTATAACGCAAGTACCTCGCTTGCGTCATCCTTGTCCTGGCTCTACTAATTAATAGTGATAAGTCATCCAGTTAATGCCATAAACATATATAATAATGCCACATAATATTATATGAGATTATATATGTTACAATGCCATATAACATATATAATTTCAGTTGAATGAAAGTTTAAACATTACTAATATAGAGCTTTCCGATGCTATAATATACATATCAGGTGCAATATTTCAACGGAAAGGAAAAAATACGCTACTGGAGCTGGTCTGGGTTACAGCCAAGAAACGAAGATTTATGCCTAAAATGCATTATTTATGCCTAAAATAATATAGCACGGGAATGTGTACTAACAGCCTGAAGACAATACGTTTAAGTCTTATACGTTTTGATAAATATGAAAGGGGGAAAACGTAGAAGGTGATAATCAGATTAGAATTGTCGCCATGGTAAACTGACTAACTTTGCAGGATTTCGACTGCTAGGTGTGCTTAAACTAGGTATCATACTCATTTAAATGATCAATATTTGTGAGTTGTTCGCTTCAATGGATTTTAAACTGACACCTCATTTTCTTACTCACTTTTGTAATTAATTTATCAATTATTTAAAAAAATTAATTATTTAAAATTTCAAAACTTTTAATAAGAAACTTAACAACACATATTGTCAGTGAATGTTATTTTCTTCACATCTGTCAATTCCCCATTAATATCAAATCTTCCGTATCGACTTTTGAGATATGATATCTAGTTCCTTAAGAATTACGCTAAGTAAGGAAAACTGCTGAAAGTGAAGACATTTATTTCGTGTACTATTATAATTCAAATGAATGTCTTTACCCACTGTGGTGATATGCAGAAATTTTTTCCACTTCGCATCAAGAGCATGAAGAAAAGATCAGCATCATTATACATAGTTTAGGTTGCATTGCAGATGATTCAATAACGAAATTGGGGTTCACCTTTCATGTACAGGAACTGTACAGTATTTCTCAAGGTAAAAGTGCTCTTCCAAAATCAAACGGAAATTGATTACACTGCATGTTATTGAAACTTTGTTTTGAGCTAATGACCATATATTTAGTTCATGACTTATCATTGCACTGATAAATATTAAAAAATATGGCATTCTTGTTTTTAATCCGAAAAATCAGTTCAAGAAATTTACATGCATATATTTCATCTGACTGTCAAACCTACACAGTGTCTCAGTAACAAATGCACCGCCACCAACTTATCACGTATTAATGCATTTCTGTAGATGCAAGAAATTAAATTAATATGCGGCAGTCTTGCATTATCGTGTTGCTGTTAGCTAATTTATTTTTCACATTTTATGAAAAAATAAAGTTTTTCTTTTTTTCCTTAAAAGGTAAATTTCTTTGTTTTAAGAAAGCTGCAAAATTTTACTCTCCTCATCCTTTACAAAAAAGTAAACTGAAAGTTAAAAACAACACTTTAAAACATCAGTCTTTAAAAATGCTATTTTGATCCCAAGATGCAGAATGTTATTATCATAACATATCTCAAAAATCTTAGTCTGTTTGAGCACTCAATGAATGGAAATAAGGAATAACATCTTTGCCGTGAGTAATAAAATATCACTAAGGACAGAAGTCAAGCAAATCGGAATAGTTTTGGAAAATGTTCTGGTTTTAATCTCTATGAAATTTCTGGACAAGGCTGAAATATTCATCATTAATTAAAAAGATTTTCATTTATTCATGAATGGACAAATATTAACCCTATTGCTTTATTATCGGTGAGTAGTGGACCCATGCTTAAACTTTAACTGTTAAGTAATAATGCCATAAATATTTAAATAAGGCTAATCTTTTTAAATAATACGTTTTTTTTTTCTTTTTAGTTTGTGCTTTTGAGGATTTTAGGGTGACTTTTCATTTAGAGTAGTATAAATGCTTGTAATTTAAGTAGAAAGAATGCTTTGAAATTATATTAATTTTTTTCCGTGAGTGGTTTATTTTTTTACATTATATAATGGAAGTAAGAAGAAAATCAAGTGGCTATGAGCAACTCTTTTTGTATGACAAATATTATCCCTGTTACTACAAGTGGGGAGATTCCGGACTCCCCACTCGTTTTTATTTGCTCAGTCAGACTGCTATTTACATGTAACTCTATATACTTTTCACCCGTTTAAACATGCTATTAAAAACCCCGTTTGGAAAGTAAAGCAGAAATTTCTTGTCACATTATTTAAAAACTTTTTTAACTTAATTACAATTAAATTTCAGGAGCATTTTCAATTTGCAATAAGCACAAAACACGTTGTATTAAGAAATGCCTTTAAACCAATGATAGACATAAGGATATAATTTCAAAGAAATTAGTTCTTCCGTTCTACTTAAATATGGATCTATAATTTAAGTAATAGTAGTAAGATCGAAATTGTATCCAGAGGTAGCATTAATGAATAATTCTTCAATAATAAAAAACTATCGTTAAAAGTACCATAATTTTTTGGAAGTCTCCTACTGTTGTAGAAAACAATAGACTGATTTCTAGATAAAATGCACTGCTGGCCACCCAATTTGCAACAACAAGAAAGACAAGAGATATCACAACAAAATTTATTTAGTAGATAACATGTTGACCAAGTATAAAATGATTAAATTTATAGACTTCTGTGAAGTGTGGTTCCTTCTAGAATCAGTAGCCAGAGTAGCCGCTATTGCTGGAGATTACCGCTGCCACACACCTCGGCATTGATTCAAAGAGAATTTGGATGTGCTCTTGGGGTACAGCAGACCAAGCAGCTTCCACACGTTGCAAAGTTGATATGGTGGGGCAGCTTGGGATGTAATCTGGATCAATCGTTCAGCAACCATGGACCTCATGTTTTCTATCGGCGAAAGATCCGGAGAGCGAGCCGGCCAGGAAAGCAATTCAATTGATGAAGAACCCTTGGACAATGCGAGCCACGAGTGTGGTCGCGCATTATCCTGTTGAAATATGGCTGTGGACAAGCCCTGAAGATAAGGAAGGACAACTGGCTCCGACACCTCGGAGATGTAGCGCCGGCTGTTTAAATTACCGGCAATGCGTACTAGAGGAGTGCGAGAGTGATATCCAATACTACCCCATACCTTAATACCCGGTGCAGGACCAGTGTGGCGGTGCATAATGCAGCTGTTCAGCATCCTCTCTCCACGGTGTGTCCAGACTTGAATCCGACCGTCGTGGTGTTGCAGACAGAAGTGTGACTCGTCAGTAAAGACAATTTCATTCCATTCTGCCTTCCACATCCTTCTTTCATCGCACCATTTGCGGCGGAGACGTCTGTGGTTCTGCGTCAAGGGTAGACGAAGCAATGGACGTTTTGCGGACAGACCATTCTGCTGTAAACGGCGTCGAATGATAGAATAAAAAATAAGACCACTCCTCAGCAAGGATGGAAGAAACAAATTAGTGGCCATCTCAGAAAGCGGAATTCGAAAGATAGTGAGAAACCCCATTTTAAAGCGCTTCAGATTTCGGCAGTGCGTGGCGACAATAACGGACTTTCCATCACGGGTCATATCAATGGAGTTCCTTGCAATATGGTGATCGATACAGGAGCGAATGTTACCATCATTCGGAAAGATTTAGCTCAACAGTTTAAAGACGAGCTCATTCGGACGCCATCCTGTGCTACCCTCCAAACTGCATCTGGTGATAAAATCCACATAGATGGAAAGTTAAAGTAAACATCACGTTTGGAAGTGCCGCCTATATCACACAGCATATGTGGCAAATATTACAGATCCTTGTATACTCGGATTGGACTTTCTAAGGAAATAAAGTTTTTTCTTGGACTTTAACGAATTGCATTGAGCCTCTGAGGACATAACTATCCATCATCAGATTCATATTCCCACCTGGAAACGCTGGCGCCTTGTCTGCAAAACCCTGCTTAGAAGGCTGCCGCTATCGTACCAGGGTCAAATAGAAACCCCAGCTCCTGAATCCGGTCACACTAGTTACCAATTCAATATCGACTGATCGAGAACCATGGAGTGACGAAGAAGTCAGGGAAGTTAACTTGGAAGACGGCGACATTAAACCCATAAGTAACTTAATGGACTCTTAAAACAGGAAACCTACCTGGTAGGGCATTTCTATCTATAGTTCTACAGTAAAACAATATTGGGGTCTCTGGGAATCACTCAGTATTCGAAACGGCTTCTTGTACCGGAAATTCGAATCGGATGATGAGAAGATATTCCGATTGCAGTTGATACTTCCAAAAAACCCGGATCCCGGACGTCCTGAAAGAACTACATAGCAGCTCTACAGGAGGCCACTTCGGAATAATGAAGAATTTATAGAGTGTTCGAGAGTGCTTTTATTGCAGTAATGCAAAGGATGACGTGCGAAAGTGGGGACAATCTTGCGATGCCTGTGCTGGTCGGAAAGGACCGAAGAAACTCAGCCTATGCAAGCTACAGTGTAGAAGCGCCTTTTGAACGTATCGCCTTTGACATCCTGAAACCTCTGCCACGAATTGCTGATGACAACAAAAAGAACCGCGTTGTCATAGATTACTTCACCAAGTGGCCTGAAGCTTATCCTATTCCTGATCAAGAGGCTGTCACGGTAGCAGAGTTAACAATACAGCATTGGATTTCCAGATTCAGAGTGGCCTTCAGTTACATTCTGATCAAGGAAGAAATTTTACCTCGTCTGTAATTAAAGAACTGTGCAAGCTACTCGGCATTGACAAAACCCAAGCGACACCTTTTCATCCTCAGCCAGAGAGATGGTAGAGAGTTTTAATCAAACCATCCTTAATTACCTCTCTTTGGTGGTTTCCAAAAACCAACATGACTGGGACAAGAAATTTCCTCTATTTTTATTGACTTGTTGCAGTGTTGTACGCGAGACTCTCGGCTATTTCCCATCGTCATGACCATCATCTACCTTGTGATTTCTTGTTTGGTCGACCTCCGGATGCGCCTTCATCCCCCGAGGAGTACATCCAAGATCTTCAGGCACAATTTTTGAAGTGGTGCTCAATTTTGCACGACAGCGGAGACTTGGTGACGGAGAAGATGAAGACTCGAAAAGACACGAGAGCTACAGGACATAGATTTAACAAGGAGAGAAGGTGTAGTTGTAGAATCTGATTCGATGGAAAGGACTCTGTCTTAAACAGCAGCCACCTTGGGATGGCCATTACACTGTCCTAAACAGGCTGCACGACGTCGTAGTTCGGATCCGTAAGTCATCGAATTTAAGCCCCAAGTCGTTCATTACGACAGGCTAGCTGCTTACTATGTCCATAGTAAATAATATAATGTAAATAGTAGAAGACCATGGTAATGTAAATACTATAAGACCGTGGTCCTATTTGTTTCTAAATTTGTAAATTTGTGCATTCATTTATTGATTTAGTACTTGATTTGTTTTAAGTTACTTATTGCAATTGTTGTTTATGTGGTTTGTTAGTGCATTATAATGTTATTATTGCACTGATGTCTTAGTTGTAAGTATGGCTTCTGTCCAGCGATTGCAGTGCCCGGGACGGGATGTCCTTGGAAAGGGGCAAGTTACGAATTTTGTACCTAGATAGCTAATTTTAGTAGAATTATAATTGTTGTATTTCCTCTTGCAATGCAGCTCGAGACTGTACTGAAATTTAATAAATGTTATGAATAAACAATTATTTAATAAATTATAATATTATTTAACAAATGTTATAAATTTATTAAATGACTCATATGTAACAGCAATTCCATCCTCTTATTGCTTTCAAATAATTTTGAAAAGCAGAAATTGCCAGAAATATCTAGCGACCGGTTAAAAACTATAAAAGGCCGGAGAGAGAACGTCTTAGTCCAGTTGTTTAGGTAAGTTGTTTAGTTAGCTGGTGTTGTTATTGTTGCGGGTTCAGCGTGGAATCAAATTGCCTTTCTCTTTAGATACGTTTTGGATTGCGTTGTATTTTAACATTTTTAGTAGTTTGAAGCATAACTATTAATTATATTGCGTGATACTACGAGTATCTCTGAGGAAAATTCCAGCGTTCTGTTATATTTCCTTTGATAAGAATTAATTTTATAAACCTATTATCGGACTTGTGCCTTCAATCTATTACGAACCCGTACGCATGCAATATTATATTAACAATTGTACCATGAAACATGTTGATGAATACTAATTTATGACGAATATATGAATTTCAACAGAACTTAAATAAATTACATTCCATGAAGACACTTTAAGTTATGCAATCTCTTATCTCCTTTCATTTAAATACTTACCTCACAATGCTTCATCCATATTCATATCCTCAAAACATATTTCATTAAAATTTTATGTGATCATCAACTAGTGATTAACATGTAACGGAAAAATTATTAGCTTTTATTTTTGAAATTTTGCAAGATTAATAAGGCAATTTGGTCAAATATTAATGAATTAAAATTTCAATATTGAATTTTTGTAATGGAAAACCCTCTTTCCTTGCGAAGTTTTATTTTGCTATAAAATAAAATAAATATTTGTTGCTTATAAAAACATTAATTTTAATATAAAACTAATTTTAAATAATTTAAAATCACATAATTTGTAAATCACTCAAATTTTTATTTCCAAATGATCGTTCGTATAATCAGGATTCAGCCATGATGTAAGATACTATTTACGCATATTGTCCATTAAAATTTAGAAAATAATATTTAAACAATCTCACATTTGTTAAATCCAGCATTACCTAATCGCCAAAGTAAAATATTCACAGATACTCTGAATTCAGAAACAACCACTTCTAGACAATTTCAATACAAAATAAAGCAAAAGGCAATACAAATGGAAAGGAAAATGTTAAGTATGTATAAAAACGACGTATCTGTGGAAGCATGAACCCTTGTTTTTTGATGCGACAGTTCTTTCTGACCATCGAATAGCAGAACAACAAACCATTGTATCCCTTTAAAATTGAAAGATATCGAAATTGTTGTCGACCGCATCATGGACCTTGATAAGTATCCCATTGGTAATGAGGTAATGTACGAGGATGCACGAAAGAAATGGACTATTGAGATGAAAACTGTGTCTTTTCCGGCATCATATTAGGGGCAGTCAGTCTGTCTGATGCCCACTCAGTCTATTTCTTGACTCACTATATTTTTCTTGTTGAACACAACTGTTACGATTTAAAAATGGCGTAAAGATATCAAGATAGGACTTATTCCAAGGTTTGCTTCCGGTGGCAATCGTTGCGCTTCCTAAATTCCTCCACCCGGGAGGTCACATTGGTAGCACTGGCTCAGGCCCCAGCCCTACATCGAGGTCTTACATAAAAAGATATTTTGAAGCCCATAAAAACATCAGGTGATAGGTCAGACTGTTATTTAAAGACTATTAAGAATGAAGTAAGTAATCTAATAGATAGTGCGAATAATAACTTATATGAAACTAGCAATATGCCAGTCAGTACCTTTCGAAAATGGCAGTGTAAACCTATGAAATAGCAATTTAGACGTTACGCATCGAAATAAATGTGGAAAATTCTGGTGCTTCGAAGACTGTTTGTTCATTTTTTCTGGACACTTTGCTAGTTATGCATTTATCGGGAAAGGCTGAGTCCATTAATCATTCACCCGCCTCATCACTCAGAAAGTTGTCCAAAGTGAACAGCAGGGGGTGGCCAGTTTTACATCAGCAAGAGCTCATGTATACCGTTCCAGTTTTAATGGAGAACAATCTGGGGTAGGGATCCAAATGTCTTAGACCCTCTTCTCCTACTACCAAGCCTTTCGATAGAACGTTCGCCTTTCCAGTATTTTAAGTGCCCTTATGCCGCACAGACATAATACATTTACAAATATCTTTTTCTTCTCCGGCACTCGAGCCTGGGCTCAACGGTACGGCAGCCAGGAGCGCTATTTAATATACCGACAAGAAGGCTCGTTTATTTAATTACTTATTAATTTAATTATTAACGTGTTCTTAGAAAACAAAAATTTCTTATTTAGCAGATTTTGAACTTTTAATTGTCTTTCTCAATGTCTGTACTTTAAAAATCTATGTTCCTGAGTTACAGGTAGATTTTTTTAAATTTCAGAATATGAAAATTAAAATATGTTAATGAAATAATTTTAAATTTCATGAAAAACCTTTTCCCCCTTTGGTAAAAAAAAAGATATTTATTTATATCCATATCATTTACATATCTGCCGAAAATAGAATGGATGAGTTGCTTTTCCAGGTGATGACTGAAAAGTACGAAAGGAGAAATAGTGTTAAGGATTAAAACATGCGTCATTAAATTAAAATGTTTATGAATTCATTGCATATATGAATTAGGTTACTTTCCCTATTCCAGAAGCAGGTAGTCTTTTTTTTATGACTTAGGAAGAGGGAGAAAGATAAAAAAACTGATATAGAAAATAGGAAAAGTAACCGCATGAATTTCCAGGAAAAAATAATGAACCAAATAAAAAGCTAAATGTATAAAATAAAATCAAGAATCATTCTATTGAATTAAACAAACAATCAAATTAAGTGTTTCAATGCTAGCACATCCCCCCCGGAGGTCGACGTAGAGCTCTGCGAAGCTACTGGCTAGGATCTGTACCTAGGCAGTCTCAGCCATGGGGGTATACAAATTATGAACTTAGTGGTTTTGGGAACTCCGGAAAGGTCATTTATTGGCTGGCCTGGGGTTCGGCATGTCTTAGAGCAGGGTGGTACTGGTAGCCCGGGGGTAACTCCTCGGGTTTGCTGGGTAATGTCATTGCCTCCTAGATATACAGCCCGAGCGACTGGTGCGTAGCAAATTGACGGCCAGTGACGCCCCAGATTGATTGCGTTACGCCGACCCCTCAAGGTTCCGGGAAAGAGGTTGAACCTCGGTCCGGTTCTGCGGGGGGAAGGACCTGCAGTGCTATCGGGCGGAACAGGGAAGCCGTATGTTGATTGATTGAATGCTAGCACATAGCAGAAAAGTGTCAATTATCTGAACCGATTAGGACCTAGCCTAGTTCGCGGAGTCGATCTTAATTGGGGGGGGGGATGGTTGCACAACATGTGGGAGGCCAAATTTAATGGCGGTGAAATGATTATGAAACATATTATATTTCTTTGAAAAAGGGCGGCCAGTTTTAATTTGCACATGGGCGGCCGACGGTCTAGGATAGGTATTGTTAGTTCGGATATGCAAATTTTCAGATAGCTGGAAAATAACGTAAAATATACTTTAGACAGGCTTCGCGCTATCTCAAGAGCCACTCGGGTAGCCAAACCGTTTAAAAACCTGTACCATAAAAACAGGATTTGATTAATTACAGTTTTTTAAGTACAAATAAGAAAACTTGGAATTGTCTTTTTTCTCCCTCCTTCGAAGAAGATAGTATTTCGCATGCAGATAATTCTTTCTAGACAGAGATACTGAATCCGAATGACCCTTTCTTGTGGCTATTATCACTTCGCGGTTGTTTGTGTTAGACAAAGCCTTGGGAGAACAAAGAAACAGCAGATTTTTTTCTCGATCGCTTGGATGCAGTTGTAGTTATTATTAGCAATTTTACAGAAGCAAAGGATAATTATAATTAGAAGGAAATCTTTGTAAAATGACAACAATTCATTTAAAGAATAAAAAAATCATTGAAAAATGGATAATTTTAAGCACAGCTGGATTAACTATTAAGCAAAATAAACAGGTGCTTAGTTAGAGCATCAAGGAAAGAGAACACCACAAAAGTTTCCCATTGCCTGTTTGACTATGTTGTTTATATATCAGCCGAAAATAGTGGTATGAGTTTTCTTCACAAAGTGATGACTGAAAAGCACGAGGAGAGGAAGAGGTATGAAGAGAAAGAGGATTAAGAAATGTTTCAGGTAAATCAAGATAG
>KK118074.1:1185469-1205675 GCA_000611955.2 Stegodyphus mimosarum | reverse complement strand
ATCTTTCTTATTTCATTATTATATTTATCTGCATTCTAGCACACGCATGGGGTATAAACCTTACATGGTTCAAAGTTCAAAAGAAAGTAATTGAGACAAAGGAAATATAGTGATTAGAGTGAGAGGAAATTAGCCTTCATTCATTATTTAGTGCAAGAGCGTAAGGCTTGGCTGCATAAGTGGACCTTTATCCCCTTCTCGAGGGTGTAATATTGGTCTGCCCCTTGATATACCCTGAGCAAAGTTCTCAATGACGGAGACGCCTAAATAACCCATGAATTTGGCTATTCCTTTGAGAATGACTGCTAATCAGAAAGCCAAGGAAGGATACCTGTTTGATACCCGCCTAGATTTGATTATAGTATGTCTATGTACTTACCCTTTCACGAAGGAGCTTACCCTCTAGTACAGACATGTTAAATTCGTGGCCCGCGGGTCGCATGCTGTCTTTGACTCATAATACAGATTTTGATACACAAAGAAGAAGCTCACAGTCGTGTCCGACTTCTTACTCTCGTTGACATACACTTTTGAGTCAGCGTAGATTAAAAAATGTCTGTACTAGCATTTTACATATTTGAAGACGAAGCAAAGAAGACGAGTCTGGTTCCGGTGCTTCTCAGGTTTTGAGATAAATTTTAATTTTAAGCGAAGCGCAAGGAGCCAAAAATAAGAGGGGGTTTTTATGTAACTGAATCACAATTTCAGCAGAGAATTTTTTGATCTCGAAAATTTCATTACAGTAATAAGTAAACCTTAAAATTTCGATTCTGACTTCTGAATGCCAGCCTGTCTCTCCCTGGGAAACAAACCGTTTAATGGAGGTTGAAGCTTCTCAGGAAAGAAATGCTCCCAAGCACATGTTAAAGGCTTTTTTCCAGGTGATGCAATTACTTTATAAGTGTAGGTAAATTTTTAGTTCCCAAAACTACCAGAAGTGATTCCTCTGATCCCGGATTTCTAGCGCTAGTGACTTTTCATAGAAAAGGCGCCTGCAGACTTTTTGGAACAATGTAAACAAATATGGGGCACGAAAATTGTCATTTCTGCGGAACTGTACGTTGTTCTCAGCTTATAGATAAACCCTCCTGGATTTAGGGGGAATTTTTTTTATCTCTGTCACATTCTGCTTGACAGCTAGAGTTATATCGGCAGGAGGTCGTGGTCAGATAGTGTTGGACGTTTCTCTCTTTGCTTTCCAGCCTGCTCAACTCCATTAAAATTTACTTCCATATGCTAATAGTGTTTCTATCATTCTTATTATTCTTATTAACAACGCTTTAAGTGTTTTTTAATTGGTGTGCTGGAAGACGAATGGTCTGTGTTTCTATAATCCCTTGAAATAATACAGTATACTATATATCAGTGGCGTAACCAGAAATCAGTTTCTTTTGGGGGCGGGTACATATCGCCATTGCTATGAAAAACAGTTTCTTTCGCTTAGAAGGATAAGCTATATCAATATTATTATTCCTATTTATAACTGTTCAATGTTCAAAGATTGATATAATTTTTATCAAGTTATAAAAATTACAAAAAAAAAGGACGCTTAAGAAAAATAATAAAGACACCATGAAAACAAAAATTCCTATTTACCAAACTTGGTAGAATCCAATATAATTGGAAAACCGATAAAAATCATTAAATAATTGAAAAAAATTATCACAATTTAAAAAATGGTTAAAAAGATGCGAGTATAATGAAATTAAAAACTCTATATATTTGGTTTTTATGAAATTATATTTATTCTCAGTTTTTTTGCAAAATATTTAAGACTTCTTCTTCACCTACATATATATTTTCGTACACGTATAATAAACGGGGTCCATTTAAACGCATTTCAGATGTACAGTTGCTTAAATAGTTTTTTTAAATATTTCATAGTTGAAAACGATCATTCACCAGGACATGCTGTAACAGGCACTTGTGAGAAAATTTTTAAAAGTTTATGGATATTTGGGAAAATATGTACTTTGCATTCTTGTAAAGCTTCTGTAGTAGCTAATCTAGTCTATTGATCCAGTAATTTGTTTTTGTACAGCTGGTATCATGCAGTATATCTTCTGCACTAATACTACAATCTAAAAGATCTGAAGAATATGTTTCTTTCAACATTTCTAATCTATTTTCATCTTCAGATATGAGATCATTCTTCGGTATGATTAAAATATTTAATTAACTCACATCTGCTTTGTGAATCTTTCATTAAGATGCAAATTACAGCATCCGAAAATTTATTGAAAACTCTTATTCTATAATAAGATTCGGGTGGTCACTGTGCTGGAATATTAGAATGTTCAGTTTTTTTTTTTTGCTAGCCGTGGAAGAACAATTCTATAATCCCGATCTATTAGTTGATTTAAAACAGATTCTGGTTTTAGGAAAATAGAATTGAAAACCGTTTCTTTCTAATTGACTGCAAATCTAATTGATTTTTTGAAAATTGATTTTTTTAGATTAATTTCTAATTGATTGACAAATCATTTCAAGTTTTTCAAAATATCTTCGCACAGCTGAACTGCGGTAATGTAATGAACTGCCTTAGACTGCAAAATCCTAGATAAGGGCAACCTATGAGAATTTTTTTTCCCATCGGAAATAAAGCAGTGACTATGTATAGACATTAGGGGTTACTTTGAAGCAGGAGACATGAAAAATGAGCAATGCCCTCGCCGGGACTCGAACCATGAATCGCTCAAATACGCGCCCAGCGTGCTGACCACTACACCACGAAGGCATGCTATGAATGCCGTAGAAATACCTTATATACTCCCCCTTTTAAAGGGCGATTAGCTTGTTCCATTTTTTGTTATTAAGTTTATAAGGTATTTCTCCCGCCTTCGTGGTGTAGTGGTCAGTACGCTCGGCACGTATTCGATAGATCTGTGGTTCGAGTCCCGGCGAGGCCATTGCTCATTTTTCATCTCTCCTGCTTCGAAATAACCTAATGTCTCTACAGTGGCACCCGATCTAAAAAAGGTGGTTTATGATGATTCTCTACCACCCAGATTTGGCGACTAGGTCTCCTAATCCCCAGTCGCCCTTTAAAAGGGGGAGTATATAAGGTATTTCTCCAGCTTTCTTAGCATGCCTTCGTGGTGTAATGGTCAGCACACTCGGCGCGTATTCGAAAGTTCCGAGGTTCAAGTCCCTGTGAGGGCAGTGCTCATTTTTTATGTCTCCTGCTTCAAAATAAACTAATGTCTCTACAAATTTAACAATTTGAGCAAACAGATCGACCCAGATTTCCTGACTACTCTTCGTTCACGAAAGCCGATAGCCGAGACTACCGCTCATAGACTATTCAACTCGGAAAACTTTTGATACACTGAGTCGGGAACTTTCAGAAGACTTGTTTTAAGCGCTCAAGGATTGTTGTCTGAAAGAAAGGAATGCTTCGTGTAATTCTCTGCCAGGAAACCTTTTTTGGGGAAGGGAAGGGAATATGTTCTGTTGGGATGCATCACCCTCTCTTCCTCTGCAAACATTGGGCCAGATGGTACTTTTTTAAAGATAGCAAAGATTTTTTTTTTATCCTTTTCTCAGGATTGGCTCAGATGGAATCATTTTTACTTCCTTGTTACGAAGTAAAGGAAGCACTGTTGTAGCATTCATTATTTTAATTAACCAAATTATTTTTAGTTTGAACTTTCCTATCGAATTCTCCTATCGAATTCTATCGAAGTTTCAGTTGCTGCCCGAATTTAGCGCGAGTGAGATATTTATGCAAATCGCATATATCTGTTAGCAGTTTAAAAGGCAGGAGTTAACGAGGGGAAAAACAGAGCCTTGGATTTATCGCCGTAAGGCTGTGCGCGCAAAGATTTCCTCTGTCTACTGAAAGTTCGCCTTTATAGGCATTTGCAATTACCAGTGTTTGCTAGTGAAGTTCGCATAATTGCATTTCACTAAGAGTTAAGCTTCCCTCGCCGTCCTACTTAGAATTAAGTTAGGGAATTGAATTTGTTAACACACTTTATTTTCATATTATTTTAGTTCAGCCCAAGTAGTGGCTTACTCTCAATTTGAAGAGTTGTAAATATTTGAATTAAAGGGTCACTTTTAAACCCTCCTTCTGACTTTGTAGTTCTTCAACACTAAAGGACATAGCCTAGATCTGCTCACTGTCCTCCACATAAGGTTTCACAGTTTATGCTCACGAAAAGAGTCAAGAGATTGAAGGAGAAACCTTACACTGGCGCCCGAACAACTAAAAGGATGGAAGGAAGTTGGAATATGCCTACTACATCCCAGAATACAGCTGCAATGCCTGATGGATTTGGATTCATAGTGGAAACCATCAGAGCAGCCATGAAGCCGGCAGTAGTTTTTGATGCCAGAGGACCTGTGAACACATTCCTGGAAAAGTTAGAAGCGCATTTTTTGCTGTATCCAGTTCCGGAACATCAGAAGGTCATATTAGCGACAGGAGCATTGAGGGGCCAAGCAGCGACCTGGTATAAGTGCATCGGAAAATGTCTGCTGGGAGAACCAGGAACGCCGACTTACACGTACGAGAATTTTAAACTAGCAATTTTGAGAGCGTTTCCTGTGGTTAAAGACCGTGCGAAACTCGAAGCTGAGTTGTTTAGCAAGTATCAACAGCGGGTGGATGAACTATCGGAATTTATTTTGAGAAAAATACAAGTCTTTAAATTATTGTATGGCACGAGGCCGGACCCGGAGATTATCCAGATAATCCTGCCCAGATTGTTACCATCTATACAAGATTTCATGGAGCTAAGAAATCCCGTGACGCTGGACAAGCTGTTTGAACTCGCCGTACAATTCGAGAGCCGGCGAGCGGCCGAAAATCAACGGAGACAATCGTATGAACAGCGGCTGCAGGGGAACCAGAATGCCGAAGGAAGAAACAGACGATGGCCGAGAACTACTGGTACCAGTCAAAATGCGAGCGGTCAACCGCGCCAAGTACAGCGCCAACAAAATAATTCCAACTACGGAAGAAAATCATTCTCCCCAGGCAGAAGCCAGCAACAGAAGAAAACACCCGCAAAGCATTTAAACTACTAAGGAATATTGCGGGGAAGGGGGTGCAATGTTCCGAGGAGAAGAAAAATCCCTCTGAAGTACAGCTAAATACGGTCATGGTGAGAAACATTGAATTACCGAGACTGCAGTTACTAATTAACAACGTACCCGCTACAGCTCTGTTGGATACCGGCGCTCAAGGAAGCTGTTTGGCAGAAGAGTTTTTTAAGAAGCACTTTCGTAGATATCGTCTGCATAGCGTGGAAGGAATGAAGGTGGTAGCAGCCCAAGGAAAAACGTGTCAATGCATGGGAAAAATCGAGCTGTACATCAAAATCGGCGAAGAACAAAAAAAAATTATGTTTCTTGTAGTGAAGAACCTCCAAGCATCGGTTATTTTAGGAACAGATTTCTTTTCAGCTGTGGATGCGAAAATCGATTTTGAAAACTCCACCTTGCAAGTAACCATGGACCCAGTTAAAAAGAAATCAACACCTCCCCCTGAAGTGGATTTAAGCCATCTAACGCCCGAAGAACAGGACAAGTTTCGGGAGTTGGTAAGTCATTTTGCTGATTTATTTGATGATATTCCTGGATTCACGCAGATAGTAGCACACGAAATTAAATTAACTACGGATGAACCTATACGTCAGCGTCCTTACAAGTACGATAAAGTTAAAGAGGAAATAATAAAATACCATATTGATGAAATGTTAAAAAACAAAATAATAACTCCTATTTCTAGTGCATATGCGAGTCCGGTGGTTTTATGTAAGAAAAATAATGATTTGCCGTTAACTGATCCATTAAGGTACAGGTTCGCTATTGACTACAGAAAGCTTAATAGTATAACAAAATTTCCAACTTACCCACTTCCGGTAATTGATGAAATTCTAAGAAGTATTAAATCAACAAAATACATAACCACGCTAGATTTGACATCAGGATATTTTCAGATAAGCATAAAGCCGGAAGATGTTCACAAAACAGCATTCATAACAAAATACGGTACATATGGCTTTTTGCGTATGCCTTTTGGATTGTCGGGAGCCCCGGCCACGTTTCAGAGGTGCATGGACAAAATTTTAAGGCCGGTAATAGGAAAAAGTACATTTATTTATCTTGACGATATAATTGTTACTTCAGAGTCGCTGGAAGAACATATTAAAGACCTTCGAGAAGTCTTTACTCTTTTGAAAGATGCAGGACTTAAAGTGAACATTAAGAAATGTAAATTCGCGGCAAAAGAACTCAAATATTTAGGGTACAAAATTTCTCAAAGGGGGATCGAAACAGATAAATCTAAAGTTATAGCAGTGAAAAATTACCCAATTCCGAATACAGCCAAAAAGTTAGCGACTTTCTTGGGTATGTGCTCATATTATAGAATTTTTATTAAAAATTTCGCAGAAATTGCTGAACCATTGTTAAAGTTGAGAAGGAAAAGAGTTCGTTTTGCGTGGTCTTCAGAAGCAAACGCCGCGTTTGAGAAGTTAAAAGAATCTTTAATTAATGCACCGGTTCTAAAGTTCCCAGAGAAAGACAAGGGTCTAGAAATTTATGCAGACGCATCAGATTACGCAATCGGAGCCGTGTTAACACAAAATAGAAAAGCGATTGCCTTTTTTAGTCGTACATTGAATGATACGCAAAGAAATTATTCGGCAACGGAGCGTGAAACTTTAGCAGTGCTCGCAGCTGTTCAAAAATTTTGTGTATATTTTGGGAGTTCTCCCGTAACAGTATATTCAGATCATGCGGCAGTTACCAGATTATTTTCAGGAAAGAATCTTTCGCCACGCTTAATTCGGTGGACCCTAAAGTTGCAAGAATTTAATCTCATTATCAAACACACACCGGGAAAAGACAATGTAGTGGCCGACGCATTATCTAGAATAAAGTTAGACGAGAACGGCGAGAAAGTAAAAATAGCGATGCTTCAGGCAAAGGTCATTGACTCTCGAGAGACTGTAATAGAAGAAATTGCTAGGGATCCCGAATTCGGAAATATTTATAATTATTTAAAAGACCCAGATAACTTCCAGCATATAGACATTAATGCAATACGAAGCAGAGCACAGAACTATGAAATCATTGATGGTCTCTTATTTTATACTAAAGTTACGAATCAAAATAGTGAATACAGACCAGTCATCCCGGCCAAATTAATTTTAAGTATCTTGCAAGAGCTCCACGATTCGCCTGTCTCGGGCCATTTTGGAATTAGAAAAACAATACAACGCGTACGCGAGGCGGTATATTTTCCGCAATTACAAAAGATAGTTAAAAATTACTGCCAGACTTGTCACACGTGTCAGATAAATAATGACGTAAATTTCCGCCCGGCCGGGTTATTAACTAGTATTGAGTCTAGGTTCCCCAATGAAATAATTGGTATTGACCTCTTAGGCCCCTACCCCAGGAGTCATGTAAATAAGGCACGATTTTTATTAGTCATTGTGGATCATTTCAGTAAATGGGTTGAGTTGATACCACTTAAGCGGGCTTCAGCAAAAGTCGTTGCAGATTCGTTTTTGAACAAATATATTTTAAGATATGGATGTCCAGCGAGGGTGATTAGCGATAATGGTCCCCAGTTTGTAAGCAGTACATTTAAAATGATGTGTGACAAGTTGGGCATTAAGCATATGAAAATGGTACCCTACCGCCCACAATCAAATATAGCGGAACGGGTAAATAAGAATATTGTAAAATTGATTAGAAATTATGTGCAAAAGCACCATTCTAACTGGGATGACTGCGTCGAAGAATTTGCATTCGCCCTCAGAACGGCTAAGCACGAGACAACGAAGAAATCCCCCGCCGAATTGTTTTTGGGCAGGAAGATAATGACCCCCTTAGATAAATTATTTTATGTGAAAGATAGAGCGCCGGAATTTCAAATGGGTGAAATAGAAAAAATGTTGAAGGAGGCAGAAAAGTGCTCCCGGGAAGCGCAAAAGAAACAAAAGATTTACTACGATTCAAAAAGAAGAACCGTAGAATATAAAGTGGGGGAGGAGGTGTTGAAACAAGCCCACGCACTTTCATGCGCAGCAAAAGATAAGGTCGCAAAATTTTGCCCAAGATGGCATGGTCCTTTTGAAATTACAAGAATAGTTGAATGCCGTGCATATTTAAAGAATGAGAAGGGCGAAGAGACTGTGGCAAATTTCGATCAAATTAAACATTATTATCGAAGAGCTAATAATAATATTTTGAAAGACATGTTGCAGGGTCCAGCCTCACAGAATTTTTCTAAGATTCAAGAGCCCCAACCAGGTCCCTCAAAAACAAGAGAACCCAGTTTGAAAAGGAGGTTACCAGAAGAGAGGAAGCCGCAGCCAAAGAAAAGACCACCCCAAAAAGAAAAAAGGACAAACGCTAAGCAACAGTCTCAGCGACCAAAGCGTCTAAGGAAGGAACGTCCAAATGAAAACACTATGAAAGCTCCACCACTACGGAGGGAACAGAACGGCGAGAAGCGAGCCGCCGAAGGTGCCAACCCACAACGAAGGAGCCTACGAGTGCAGGAGAAGGAACGAGCCAGTCTGGAGAGGGAGCAAAGACTTCAGCACAAACGGAAAGCGCCACCCACCATTCGTCCCAACAAGGTGTTTCTGGAGGAAAGAAGATCGACCAAACGAAAGGCGGCCCCAGAGTTTCAATCTAGGAGTAACAAGCAAAGAATAGCCCAAGCCACAGTATATCCAACCTTTCAGGAATGGACAAAAAAACGCCTAAAAGACTGGCAGAAAGATAAGTAGATTCTTTATTTTCTTTTAAAATTCACACAGTTATGTTTCTGATTTAAGTGCAAGTTGCAGATTTAAAAGGGAAGTTACCCGAGTCAAAAGCCGGTTGCCGAAAGCGTAAAGGACACGCTTGAAGGAACAACTTAATTATGCAGCGGAAGAAATTCGAGAGTTCAGTTGAAAAACTGTGAGACTTCGTGAAATGTTCTTTGTAATCCAGAACATGGGATTCATCGATTTTAGTCAAAAGACTCTCTGTAAATAGGAAATTGAATTGTGTTAATTAAAAGCAACTAGTACGTAAGTTGTATAGCAAAACTGTTGTATTATATTTTTCTATGTATAAATAATGAATGCATTTAATGTAAAACTGTTTTCTATGTAATGCATGATTTGTTGTAAGCCTTAAGCACTGGTTTTGTTTATATCGAATATTTTGGAAAAGCGTAAAGGATACGCAAGTTAAAATTAAAATGTAATGTAAAAGCGTAAAGCGCGCTAAATTAGAAAGTGAATATATAAGTGTTATTTAACGCAATGAGCATTTAAAGAAAATTTGAATTGAAGATTGAAAGAATGAATTATATGTATGAAATGCAATTGAAATGTTTGAATGTTGTACGTAGTGTTCTCTGGTTTCACACAAAAGTTTAAAGTTCATTTCATGTTAGAACCTCAGGGCATTTCAGATTTGTTTTAGGGGAGGTCTGAGGTCTTGAAAGTCGAAGAATTAACCCCAATAGAATTGAAGTCAGGTGGTAGTTGTGAACACTTGACAAAGTAAAACTGCGTGTTTTTCACAAACACTACATTTGGCCAGAGAACAAGGGGGAAGTTTTAAAAATGAATGAGTGTAAAATGAATGCGTTTGGCGAAAAGCGCTAATAGAAATTAAAAAACGCGAATACCTAAAGCGCGAATAAAAGTCATTACGGAAAGCATCAGAGGAAGGGAATGTTGTACTTTTCAGGTGAAATGTACTTATAACATGAAATTAAAATTTATTTCCTTCCAGATTGGAAGGAACCAGACTAGTATCAGTCAAGCCAAATTCCTGATGGATCTTTTTGATGTGAAGACGGAAAAAGATATTCTATGTTAAAATATCTAAGACACAAACAGAGATTTAAACTAAATTTAAAACTTACAATTGTAAAGGATGGCGAATAGGAAGGAAAATTTAGATTTAGAATTTAGCATCTTCACTAAAAGCCGATTTTAGGCTACTTAGTTTCAGACTACTAAATTCTGGGAGCAACTATGTAGCATTCATTATTTTAATTAACCAAATTATTTTTAGTTTGAACTTTCCTATCGAATTCTCAAAGTTTCAGTTGCTGCCCGAATTTAGCGCGAGTGAGATATTTATGCAAATCGCATATATCTGTTAGCAGTTTAAAAGGCAGGAGTTAACGAGGGGCCTTGGATTTATCGCCGTAAGGCTGTGCGCGCAAAGATTTCCTCTGTCTACTGAAAGTTCGCCTTCATAGGCATTTGCAATTACCAGTGTTGGCTAGTGAAATTCGCATTATTGCATTTCACTAAGAGTTAAGCTTCCCTCGCCGTCCTACTTAGAACCTAAGTTAGGGAATTGAAATTTGTTAACACACTTTATTTTCATATTATTTTAGTTCAGCCCAAGTAGTGGCTTACTCTCAAATTTGGAGAGTTGTATTTATTGGAATTAAAGGGTCACTTTTAAACCCTCCTTCTGACTTTGTAGTTCTTCAACACTAAAGGACATAGCCTAGATTTGCTCACTGTCCTCCACATAAGGTTTCACAGTTTATGCTCACGAAAAGAGTCAAGAGATTGAAGGAGAAACCTTATACTGTAATCACAAAAAGTTTCAGGTACCATATTTCAACGAAAATATCCATTTTGACCACTATCGAATGTAATTTAACGATGTTTTTGCGTGACATCTCTATATGTAAGGACAGAATAAAGGACTCTTTTCCAAAACGAATTATAAAACTAATTTAAAATGGATTTAGAAGAGATTTTTTTCGTAGCGTCTGTATGTATGTATCTAGCATAACTAAAAAAACGAGTAGCCGCAGAACGTTGAAATTTTGTATGTGGGACTGCTATAGCATGTAATTGTGCACCTCCCTTTTTGATGTCAATCGGCTACACCAAATGTATATATATATATATAGACCCACCCTGTTACTCGGCTCATTGAGCTCAGTGTTTTTTAATTCTTATATGTTGGTAAAGTGTGCATTTTTTCGCTTTAAAAATGATTGAATTATGTTGTTCTTATCTTCCGCTTAAGGTTTGTATGCCTTTAGTTAATTTACACGCAATAGTTGTATAATCATCAACAATTTGAAAGTTGTTTCAGTGCCGCTAAGCCTAATTTTTTTACCACAGCCGCCATGTTTGTTTACATTTAAAACTTAGGAGAATAGTGGATTTGTTGCCAGTCTAGAAAAACTAATCTTCGTATCAGCAAGGATAACGTCTTCATTTATTATTGCGGATTAAATCATGCTTAATCCATTCTGGAATTATCATTTAAATTATTAAATTATATTTACTCAGCATAGCGTCCACAACAAATTAAGTCAGTTTCTACGCTTTCAGTGTCTTTTTTGCCGAGTGAGACCAAAAGTAAACTTCCAGTTTTGTGCACCGAAAAATCTGCCTTCTTGCCCGCTTGCCGAATCCCTTGTTTTTGCTGAGACACTCTAATTTTAGTTGTAAAATTTAATCTTTAAATTCTTCTAACTGTATTTAAGTTTTATATTTTTCAGTTTTTAATAAAGATATTTTGAGGTTTCATGTGTTTTTGCCTTGTCGCGAAGTAAGAACTGAATTAATTAAATGAGAAATGTATCTCTAATGAAGTTCGAGGAAATAAGTTTAAACGAAATGCAGGAAAAATTGTCTATAATTTAATATTCCGTACAAGGAAGTCATGCGGTGTATACATCAGATTTTTTCTCTTCATGATGAAAAGCATTTGAGAATGAGAAGAAACGAGGAAAAAAAAAAGTCTTAAGGGTTGTATTATATCCTTTCGCACCCTTCCGGGTACGTCACTGCTATGTATGTATTCAGTGTTTAAATTGAGCCTCAGACTGGCTGGGGCATTTCTTAGTTTTTTAGTAAAACTATGTAATTCCGCTCGAAGCCCCAATTAAGCAGCGGTCCAGCATTTTATTTTACTGTTTAACTGTTTACCAGCAATTTAATAATTTCATAAATTTTCATTTATGCCTTTACATTTTGTTAAAGTTTAAATTAAATTAAATTAAATTAATTAATTAATTCTTCTATTATTTATTTTTACTGTATTTCCTAGTGGCCTTCTATAGGGCTCCAGCTCTTCAAATTTTAGAAATTAAGCCCTATATACGTGCTCACAAAATCTTTATCTTAAGTTATCCAAAGACCTCTTAAATCGTTATAGTCACTCTCGGGTTGTAGGAGTGATGCCGGTGTCATTATATGTTACCGCCGTCGCTATCTCGAATCCTTGGAACATCAGAAATATAGCATGTTTCAGTTTTCATGAAGCTCCTTACTTATTTTTATCTCACCACAGAGAGCTCATATATTGGAATTCAAGTGTGAATCATTAATAGATTGCTGAATTTTTCCGGTTCTTTTTAAATAGCGCAATTTCAATGACATCAGCTCATTGTAGAACTTACGAAGGTAATATTCAAACGATTTGTACCCTGAAACATTAATTGACTGAAGAACAACAGTAAGTCCTTTTGAAATTAATCTGTGTACAGTGCTTGATGTCCTCATTTGTTTTTATTTATTTGGCTGAAGGGAGAAAAGACACTACCTTGAAAAGCATATGCCAGAAGAATACCAATACGAGAAATTATCAGTCTGAGACGTATCATTCTTCTGTAGCAGACCTGGCAGTAGTAGTTTTCAGCGGAAACTGACTGTGCAACCAAAAAGGTGTACACTCGACTCTTGCATAAGGCTTGGCTGTACATGTATTCTTTTCTTCTTTTCGCAGGTGTAATTTCACTCTACCTTCTATAGTGCACCCTGGGCAGTCTTCTCGATGTTCATTTCAGCTTCTCGATGCTTCTCGATGCTCATCCTCGATTTCAGCGATGAAACGGATGAAATACCAATGGATTTGGCTATTCCCGATGAATGCCGTCTTGGAAGCGTCCGGCTATTAAAAAACTCATTTGTTTAAAAAAATCCATTTTCCGAACTCATGGAGAAAGCTAAATATTATGCGAGCAAATCGAAAATTTTTAAATCACGTGATGAAAATATAAGAAGAAAAAACTGCGGAAGAGAGAAAATTAAGTCAGTAAATATGAAATACATACGATAGCAAGGTTATTAATAAATCTGATAGCTAAAACACCACATTTTCCCTAAATTAATTCCCTGTGATAGCTTTAAATCAGACTTTCTGGTATTTTTAAATTCGCAAGTGATATTATCTATTACTAGTATTGTGTACCAATATTAGCGATTTTCATAAAATATAATTTAATCAAAGGCCAGAAATTGGGAAATTTAAGTTTTTAACGTCTAAATTCTATGCAATTTTTCTAAAAAAATTCTGAATTGGGTAAGTGTACTTCCTCATTATCCATTCAACCATTAAATGCTATTTTTATTTTTGGAGTGGTATTAAACAGGTTCTTAGTACTAAACTACCTGCATAGCTCGACTATGAATAGGTATTCCTAAGACCTGCGATTATACAGGTATATGGAATAAAAAGTTTTTCGAATCTACGCAAGTATTCTGGTTCAGAACCTAGCAAATGAAACTTTACACTTGAAAATTTCTTATCAGTGCATCATATTTTTAATCAGTTGCTAGTTACAAATTATTCAAAATTTATTCATTCAATGCAATCCTTTAATTACCTTTGCAAATAAATGCAGATATTGTAGGGATGTATTTGATGAAATGCTGTTGTTGTGTCCAAGGCTTTTTCACTAGACACCGGTAATCACTAGAATCGCTTCCATTTTATTAATCTTCAAAATCAATGCGTTTTGTCCTTCTCACTCAGAACCATGAACTAGCAAACTCCGGAAAAAAAAATATTTGACCGCTTCGAAACTTGAATACGAAAATGAGTACAATCCGTATTTTTTCGTAATTTATGTTTCAACATTGCTTATTCAGTAGTCTCATCAGATCGGGTATTAATGCAGGGGATATCTTTGGGGAAAACTCTAGGGAAAGGAAGAAGGAAATGAACAAAATATTCCAAATGCATGTTTGTATTACAGAGCTAATATAAGCTGTTGGCCATCCAAAACGCAACACGAAGAAGGACAAGAGATGTCGAAGCCAAATTTATTTCAGAGATTACACATAGTATCAATGTGAATTGATTTGAAATACACCTTTCTTTGAGATGGGGAAGACGAAAAAAATCAGCAATAAGTGCTGCCTCAATGCTTGTCAATTATCGCTGCTATACGCCGCGGCACTGAGTGAAAGAGACTTTGGATGTGTTATTGGAATGCTGCCTCAATACGTAGTCAATTTTCACCTAGTGTGCCCGCTCCTGCGGCTTGCCGGGCTAGGCGTTCTGCAATCGTTGACCAAACATGTTCGATGGGAGATAGATCTGAAGAAAGGGCAGGTCAGGATAGCAGTGCAATATAGTGAACTAAGAAGAAAGCTTGAACATTGCGTGCAACGTATACTCACGCATCGTCCTGTTGAAATGTGGCTACAGGCAAGCTCTGAAGGAAAGGCACGAGAACGTGCTGCAAAACTTTAGAGATGCAGCGTTAGCTGTTAAGTGCGTTCTATATGAAAGTAGGAATGGAATCCAATACCACCCCACAGCATAACACCAGATGCAGAACCACTATGATGATGCATAACACAACAATTGAGCAACTTTTATCCATGCTGTCTCCAAACTCTGATCCTGTGGTACTGCAGCCAGAATCGTGATTTGGCTGAAAAGACACTGCTATGCCATTCGGATACCCATCTCCGCCATTCAGAGCACCACTACAAACTGAAATGCCAGGGGTTTAAAGGTAAGCGAAGTAATGGACGCTTAGCGGACAGTCCATTATGCTGTAAACGACGTCGAATTGTTCGCGCAGACACCGATTGTTGTGTTACACACTGCATTCGTTGTAATGTGGTTGCGGATGTGGCTGTGTGCTCAATCAGTGCTATATGCGCAATATCCTACCCTTCCGGTTAGTCGTGCAACGAGGGATTGCAAGTGCTTCTGTCCGTCAATCTTTCCCTCCTGCATCCATCGATTACATATTCGCCTGTCTGTTGCTTGGCTACGTCTGACCGATTTCCCAGAAAGATAATCCGCAGTCTATGTATGCAACGAATCTGCCTCGATCGAATTTAGTAACATGTTGAATGATGCTCATGTTTTTCTACGAGGAATACTGAAGTTGCACACATTAAATAATCTCACCAGAAAACATTTCACATTATTCAAAGCCGAAATCTTTCCTTCTTTTATATACGGATACACATGAGTCAAGTTTCATGCTGTTTGGATTATTTCCTTTATGGTGTTGCATTTTGGATGGCTAGTGGTTTTTTCAGTAACCTGGATTAGGCATTGCAGCACACCAGTGACCGAGTAAATAAGACCACTGTTACACTAGAGCTCGTCCCATGACCGGTTTCTGGGGAACAAGTTACATGGGATTTTTGTGGTTTTGCCCATGTCTAATGTGGATGCAAGACAGAAGAAAGAGAGTTTTCTTTAGAAACCCTTCTGCAGACATAATTTAGCGCTCGCCTGCTTTGTCATAATTAATGAAACCCCAACCATGACTTGACATAACCTTAAATATTCTGATTACTTTCATAGAGTTCTTTGTGTCGATTTAACTTAAGTATCCTAAAATCCTACTACAACCAGGCGGTATACTGATTTGGGGAGCCTACTGTGGTACCGAAGGGCCCGCGTTCTAATCCTGGAGAATGCATGGATGTTTGTAAATGTATAGTGTCTGTGCCGCATGGTGGCGCTCTAAACATGCGATGTCACTGCATATTTAGAGTGCCACCTGCCAACGACAGGTGCAATCTTGCACTTCTTGCCACGATGAATTAAGTGGGCTTGTTCTGATGTTACTGTCGAACAAGTGAGATAAGTCACAACACAGCACAACTAAATCTTATTAAGCCTATCAAGAGAATTATTGCCTCATCTGTGAAAGTTTAACAAAGTCCTAAGATAGTTTCAAACAACTTTTGATTAAAATTTTGAACTTAGCAATTGCACAACTTGTGCTTACAAATTAAAACTCCACCACTTGCTAATACTACATAACAGAAAGTCAAATTCACAAATTAAGGGAATTTGTAGCCGGATATGACAAAGTAAATGGCATAGCTATACGTTGGCTCAAATATTAATTGCGTTAATTTAACTTTGGCTAGCAAAAGGGTTATAGTCAGCTAACTAACGCAGCATAGCTGGGCCAGAGAAAAGTACAACTGCTGGCATAGCTGCCAAAAGATTTATATTCCCAAAATTTTCAAGAACTCCGTCATAGTAATCGTAACTCATTTGCACCCTGGTGAGAGCTAACGAAAAGGGGAAGTAACGGTATAGATTCAAGTCATAAGAAAAAATGTTAATTAACATAAACTCTATAAAAACTCCGTATTTTAATCGATTAAAGACTAAATATACCATTCTTAGTTTTTGCTTTATCTAGTTTCTGAGAACAGTCAAGTTCTGAGTAAATGCTGTAACACGCCGAAATCGAAGTATATATATATAAAATAGGGAACCCAATAATAGCTAACTAGAACTTGACAAAATCGTTTTAAGCATCCAATCATTATATAAGATATTGCTTAAAACTGTATGTATCCAGATGATTCTGTTCAGAAACTATTCACTATTTTTTCTGCTGAGATTAATGCCATATCGTAGTCAAATGATACACTGTTTGTGTGGGGTATTTGGAGTTTCCTAGTGTTCAAATTTGCTTAACCAATAGCATTCTATGGCCGCAGTTTCTCAAAAATAAGATAAATATACGGTTAGTTTTATACGATTTTCTTCTAATGTATTGGATGGAAAAATTGCAATGATAGCATCTTACAGCTTTTACTATTGATTAATTTATAAGGTTCTTTTTATTAATAAAAATTTCGAAAAGTGTTTTAGAAAGAAACAAGGAAAGAGTACAAAATGCATAAACAGATATTTCTAATACGAGCAAAATAAGCTAAATAAGAAAAAAAAATTTAGCTAAATAAGCAAAAAAAAAAAAAGTTTTTTCTTCTTTTTCATTTCTTCTCTACGTATAAAATTCATATTTATTCCATCTGAGCAAAATTCAAATTATTATAACATCACTCTATCCCTATATATTACTCTTCGTACTTCCTGAGAAATAAAGTCCTTCGTTCAAATTTAGCTCAAGGAATCTAAATCAAGTATATATTCCTTCTGAGACAAGTCAGGTTTTGAGGTGAGAGAAATGGAAACTTTGTAGGAATCAATTTTAAATAACTGAAAGAAAGGCTTATAAATATCTATTTTAATTACCAGTTTCGGAAAAACCAAGGTCTATTAAATGTCATATTATTTTCAATCCTTAATTATTTCAATGTATTTATTAACAGGTATTTGAAGGCTTTCTCTTTCGTTCACCCTGGATATAGGACGAAAGCAAATTTTGCGTGTTTTTAACCTGAGGGAAAGCTGGAATCCGTAATTAATGTCGCTTGCCTCTGAAATTAATTCAGCAATTTGTATTCAGTCTGAGCTCAAGGTAGGTATAGCTTTTGAATCTACTGAATAAATGATGGCATCAAGTAACGGGCGAAATGGCACAGTTACAAATTATCAGCCCCAAACGTTAGTATTTGAGTTAAATGGAGACAGAATTCTTTGATTCCTTATTTCTATAAATACGAATATTACGCTTGTAAAATTTCAACCAGAAAACAGACTAAATATGTGTTTCCGCCTTTACATGAAGACGACTGTCGTGGTTAGAGAGTTCTAAAATAGAAATTCTTAAATCTTGTTATGCTGAGGAGCGTCTGAGAGACGATATGAATCTTACAGGCTTCTCAAGAAAACGTGTTTAGAAGCATAATAAGATAATAAAATATGAATATATTAAAAAAGAGAGAGTACTATCATTTATGAAGAATTTTCCAATAGACATACCTTTGGTTCGAGAACGTTTTGTACATGTTATCACAGACAGTAGTTTCAAAGTTTTTCAAACGTGAAAACAGAGTTCTTAAGTATGAAACAAGAGTGTTTTATACGGGTTGTCACAGAGAGCAGTTTCAGGTATTTTCACACGTATAAATAGAATTCTTGAAGTATAAGATAAGATATGCAGGGGTTATTCTTTAAATTATTATTTAAAATTTTTCGAATTAAACTGGTGAATGAAAATAATTAAATGTACCAAATTTTTATTCAATGTTAACATTAAATTAATATTAATGGAAATTCATTTCGTAATTTCCTTTGCATATGTTCTGAATTCTTAAAGTTGTCTGAGGACTTAGAAGCCTATGCGTAAAAACTGAGTACCGTTTCTCTAATTGTACGCTTATTAAAAAGAAAAAGTCCTTAAAACACAGGGTAACTTTATTAAATACTATGTTTTCAACTAAATGAATAATTTTCTTTTATGTAAACGACAATCTCTAAATACACTGTATAACAACAACAACAAAAAAAATCGAAGCACCAAGAAAGAGTCGTACAATGGCGACAAAAATTGGTGGCTAGAAATATTATGCACAGAATAGAAAATGATTCAAATTTCAGAACAATTGAATGATTTATTTCAGAGTTACATAGTTACAAAGTAACGAGCCCAATAAGGTGCTGACCCACCTCTAGCCTGGATGCAAGCTACCACACAGCGTGGCATAGACAGATACAGCTATCGGGTCAGGTCATCAACTTTTCCTGGTAGATGCAGTCGCCTTCCCATCATATCCCAGACATGCTCGATGAACGATCATCGCCAGAACTGGCGATCTGGCTGGCCAAGGAAGTGTTTGACAAGTTGTAAGGCAGTTCATAGCAACACATACCGTATGTGGCCTGGCATTATTTGCTGAAAAACAAGGCCAGGGTACTGAAAAAGGAATAGTAGCAAAACAGGTCTCAGAATGTCGTGGACGTACCGCTGTGTTGTAAGTGTGCCTATAACGACGACCAAAGGGGTCCGGCTATCAAGGGAAATGACCCCCCAGACCATAACTCCTGGTTGAGGGCCTGTGTGGCATGCAATAGTCAAAGAAGGATCGGCCTGCTGCTCTGGGCGTCTCCAGACACATTTTCGATGATCGTCACGACACAGTTGGAAGCGGGATTCGTCACTAAAGATTATACGTCCCCAGTCAGCATCATTCCAATCTGATCGAGCCAAGCACTACTGCAATCTGGCTCGACAGTGTGCAGACGTGAGTGGCAGGTGGCGTAACGATTGGTACGAGCGGAGATTTCGCTCTATCAGTCGTCTATGAATGGTCATGGTGGACACTCGTGTGCTAGTCGCACATCTGATAGTTGATAGCGATAAATCAGACGCTGTGACAGCTGATCTGACAATCACTCTGTCCTCCCGATCTGTTGTGGCCCTAGGTTGACCACTACCAACATGACGCTGAAATCTGTCATTGTCCACCCGTTCTTGCCAACATCATCTAATCGTCGCATCGCTTCGACTCATATGACGAGCGACTGTCCGATTTCCCCAACTTGCCTCTTTCAATCCAACGATACAACTTCTTTCAAACTCTGACAGTTGTTCGTAATGAGTTCGAATCCTGCGGCGAGAAATTTTTTTCAGTCGTTGAAAGGATCTTAAATCGCAATGCAACAGAAATTTTTTATAGCAGTTCAAGAACAGCTCCTTACATGCATCTGCTGGATGTGCAGTTCCGATGCGCTGGAGATCGCACTATTTATTCATTGAACACCAAATTTTAATCATTTGCATATTTGGCCATAAAATTTATGCATACGAAATTTCAAAGGTTCGGATGATTCCTTCTCGGTGCGTTGATTTTTTTGTTATAGAGTGTACGTTCCCCTTTAGCTTCAAACTTAAGAAGCAAAATAACATTTCTTACATAAATTGATAATTTAGAAATTTAATTTATGTTTAAAGTACATTTTATAGGTTGTAGAAAAAAATCTCAAAGTTGTTATTAGACTCATTTGAAAAACTGAAAAAAAAATGACTGTAAGTTTAAAAATTGGTTGGACAGTTAAAATACCTTTAATTTTAGAATTTTATCGAATGAAATAATTTGCAGATTTAAAGAGACAGAATGAACTACTCAATTCTAGAGCAATTAAATATCCATAATAAATTGTATTGAGCGCGATATTTTCTCAATTCTCTGTCTTCTCTACTTTCCCAAGTACCTTCGAGTTCCCTTTCTCTGTTCCTTTCTTTTTTTAAAAGGTGATAAATATTACGAAAGACACATAACAAATTACAGAG
>KK118074.1:1162389-1185447 GCA_000611955.2 Stegodyphus mimosarum | reverse complement strand
GGAAACATTTTTGTTTGATGGTATGGCCGGGGGGAGCGGAAAACTCGTTTCTTCCGTTTAACTCCGAAAAGGACAAACTTCTTTTTCCCATATAAGAGAAATAAAAATATAGGTATCATGATATATGTATATCCTTGACCCTTTTTTAAGCGTGGTTCATTGGCACTTAAATATTTACTGATAGTTCCGAAATTAGCAATACTACGACATTGCAAGTAATGTCACCATTTGTTACCGTTAAAGCAAAACTAGTAGTCTTTGAAATCTTCATATGACTGTACGCGTTTTAGTCAAAGTACTTAAAGCTGCTCAATGATATGTTACGCAAAGATATTATTTTCCAATTCTATAACTTAAGGCGTTTGGCTGCTTGATTAGTGTTTCCACACTTTTAGGATTCTCTCTGTAAATGTAAAGACAGTATACTCCCACATACTCGTTAATTTCTGCAATAATAGCAACATAAGTGTAATTATAATCTTTAATGCAAATTACACCTATTTAGAATTGACATTAAACTAGAACAACGCGCTTTTTTTGTGCTAATTGCTACAGAGTATGCAGGATATTAGATACTGTTTGTTCACAAGTTAGGTGAGTAAATGCGATGTGGGTGGGTGTATCTTACCTCTCAGGTGAGACTGTTGTGCGACAGCTGATAATAGTCTGTGCGCCATCATTACGTTGGAGTCTTCATTGATATTACAATATGAGGAGTAATAAAAGACTTTGTACATTTCATAATTTTGTAATTAAAACTCCATGTATTTGTTTAATTAAAAAAAAGTTAAAAGTGTAAAAAGTTAGGAAACAAAATATAAATGGTGTCACTTTGGGTTTCTTTCTCATGGGTCCTACTACAGCGCCCTAGGCGGCTACTTACAGCTGTGCTGTGATCTATATCTGAAACATTCTTATTATCTGTCATACTATCAGCCTCATGTATCCTACTACAGAGCCCTAGGCGGCTACTTACAGCTGTGCTGTGATCTACATCTGAAACATCCTTAGAATCTGTAGCAGTTGAAATGTAATTGTTGCTTTCCTTAATGATAAAAACACGTGTAAAATACCTTAGGCAGGTTTTTGTATTTTGGTAAATAGCATTAAAGAAAAGAATCGCAGTTTATTAACAATGGTCCTAAACCTGCGTTATTTTTGGTTAAAGTTTGAAAAATATATTTCCATCAAAATCTAGAACTGTGGGTCACGACTTCGAATGAGGTCGCAAGGCGAAATGTTGGGGTCAGGAAAATTTAATTCAAATATAGAAATTTAAAGAAACATTAAGGCTAAACCCGTTCATTATCTTTAATGTATTACATTTTCCATACAGAGCAATTATAAAATCGTAATACTGACCAAGTTGAGCTGTACATTATATTTACAAATTGAAAAATACCATTAAGCGCATCATAATGGGGGTGTCGCTTTACAATTTCAGTAAAAGTTATTTCATAATTAAAATATATCACAAATGCACAATACGTAACGTTTTGCGCCACACAATGGTATGCCGAGAATAATGTCGGTGCCACTATGACTAACGTTGTGATAACGCTTTCCAGTATTTCCAGTCGCATTCCAGTTGCTCCTGTTCCATCGCAAGAAGTGTGTAACATCAATAAAATATTGTATTTTACTGCTGTTCGACTAAAGTTGGTATTTGTTTGAATAATTATTATAAGATACTATTTTATTCATATTTTAGTATAAAAATATTTTTTACCCATGGATAAATGGTCAACCTTGAGTAACAAAGGTTCAACGTAGTTGGCAAAGTCTCTTCAAGCAGAATCTAGTAAAGAAAACGAAGCATCTGAAACGCGGGAAAGGAAATACGATGAGACATTTCTACCATTTGACTTTGCTTTCAACAACCGTGATTGATTTTAGAGTTATTAGACGTGGAAAAAATTCAAAAACTTCAGAAAATTTTATCCCGAATAACACTTGGTATGTAAAGTGATGTATCATGAAATGTGTGCTGTAAAGTAAGTGTCATCAAATGTGTATTGTAAAGTAATAATAAATCGTTATTTTTGGTTCATTTTAAAAATGTTCTATAAGAATGCAAAAGATAAACAGAAGCAGAAGTAAATATTCCGTACATATAAAAGTAAAACAAAATTTTTCAACATCAATATTGGAACAAAATTTTTTATTCCAAAGCTTGTAAACATTAGAATTAAACCTTTTAGTCATAATTTATCTAAAACATTTTAAAAAGCATTTTTGCCATGGAAATTTAAATATTGTTGGGTAAAATTAAATTTATCGCTTAATTTTTCTCTACATTAGCGTTTGATAGACTGTGGGCCATGATTCCAAATTCGGTCGAAAAGCCAATTGTTAGAGGCCGCGAAAATTTAATTCAGATGATTAAAATTAAAAAAACCTTTAATAGCAATCCCTTTATTATCTTTTATTTGATATACTAAATTTTCAGTGTTGTCCAACTACAAAATTGTAACACTGGAAAACATGAACTGTAAATTATGTTTACATATTAAAACGTACCACCAATCGCATCAAAATAGCTATGTCGCATTGCAGTTTCGGCATATAAATTATTTCAGAATCAAAATATCCCACAAAAGCGCATTACTTAGCATGCAGAGAATAAAGTCAGCGCCACTCCGAATAGTGTGATGATAATGCTTTTCCAGTATTGTTTGTTGTTTCTTTTTCATCGGAACAATTTTGTACATCGCAAGAACAATACGTTATTGTATTTTACTTTTTACTGGACTAAGTTGATATTTGTTTGTATAATTATAATGAAAAATGCTATTTCTGTTACCGTTGGGTAAGTAATTAAAATTGAGTAACAAATGTAATGACGCATATGGCAAGGCTACAAAGTCTCTTCAGGCAGGATCTAGTAACCAGAAAGAGGCATATAATAAGAGAAAAAGAAAATCTGATGAAACGTTTATCCGATTTAGCTTTACTTCCAGCACCTGTGTTGGCAATGAACAGCCTCTTTGTTTTAATCTGCAATAGTATTGTGGCTAATCCAGAGTGGGAAGCCCTCAAAAATAGAAAGACATCTTGAATACAAGCTTCGTTGGTGCAACAGTAAGACAATAAACCGAAAGAATATTTGTAATGATTGTTGAAACTTAAAATAAAGAAAAACAATATTTTGAGAAATTTGTAACTGTTAGCGAGAAATATTTACTCGCGTCATATAAAGTTTCGTACGTGACTGCTAAATATGAAAAGCCGTACACCACCAGAAGATCTTGTACTACTTGCTGCTATTAAAATGGCAGAAATACTTTAAAGTAAATACGGCGAAACAATTCGTAGAGTTCCTTTAGCAAGCGACATTGCAACCAACTAAATTTCTCAAATTAGACAACTTATTACTAGACGTAAGGAAAGCTAAATATTTACAATTCAGTTGGACTGATGACAAACTGACATTCCAGTTGACATTGACTGATGGCATTCAGTTGACAAACAACTGATGTCTCAAAAATAGCTTATTTGCTAATAAATCTTACATACATTTATCAGGAAAATATCCAGGAAGAATTGATGTTTGGTCGTTCGTTGGAGGAATATACAAAAAGGAGGAGACAAATACAGTAAGTTTGCAATTAAAAAAAAAGAAAAAAACTGAAGGTTTAGATTGGGAAAACTGCTTTGGAGTATGCACAGATATTGCAAAAGCGATGCCGAACGAACGTATCGTTTTAAAATTATTTGTAAAAGCTGTTGATAATAATTATATAATTTTGATACGCTTTTGCACTTTTATCTATCGGGAAGTCCTTACAGGAAAAAAAAAAAAAGCATCATAGTTTAATCATACAAGGCCTGTCCCGAAAGTAATGCCCCCATTTTTTTAAAGAAATTTATTGAACCGATTCGTACAATTACTAAATATTCTTCGAAATACGTCCCCCCCGGCTTTAACACACTTATTCCAACGAGATTTCCGTGCTTTATAAGCTTCCTGGATGTCCGTCACAGGGTAACCTTTAGTAACCTCGTCGTAGCCGCCTTGATGTTCTCCAGGGTCACTAAATGCTGTCCTTTGATGAATCTTTTAATCTTCGGGAACAAAAAGAGGTCGGGCGGGGACAAATCAAGACTGAAGCAACGCAAAAGTCTCCGATGGCGTTTTCTCAAGTTTGAAACAAACCTTTGCATATCTTTGTTTGAGAGCTTTTTTAATCCTGATTTCGACTCACACAAGGGTTCACTGAAACAGGCACTGTGATTCTTCAGGACCTCGGAGCTGAATGGCGCTGGTCGCGCTGTGTTCCCAAGACTCCACCCACCCTTGCGTGCAAGCGACAACGCTGTGCGACGGAGAGGCGCAGCAGAAGAAAATGCGGCGCATTACTTTCGGGACAGACATTGTATGCTTCAGGATGCTGTCAAAACTATAAACTTTATTAAAAACGTACACTTAACAGAAATATATTTTCAAATCTCTGAAATGGCATGAACTTCGAATACAAAATTTTCTGTAACACGCAGATGTGAAATGGATGTCCAGGAAAATAAGTCTAACAAGATTTGCTATTAAAAGACAAAATTACATTTTTAACCGAACAAAAATCTGATCTTGTTCCTCTTCTTCAAAATGGTTTATGGCTATCAAATCTGTGTTATCATCTATCATGAACATCTGGAAGAACAGAATGGAAAATGATTCGTTCGAAATGTTGTTAACTATCGAAAATTTTATAATTGAGGAAAATGATTGCAAAAGCTTAATTAGAAAAATTATTTCAGATCACTCAAAAAACCTTAGAAACATAGTTTTGCAAATACTTAAAACGAATTTTGATTTCAAAAAGTTATCTTGGATTAAAAAACCACGCTTCATTGACATCAATGAGATTAATGCCTGCATTATCTAACTTAGAAAGCCAAGTTGAATTTATAGAACTGTTGATTAGAACTGTCAAATGCACCATGATTTAATTTATTATGCAGCAAAAACAACATTATCCATCTCATTAAAATATGATTTTCTTACATTATTTTCATTTATACTTGTAAGAAAACCTAAAACTGCTTCTATTCATACGTATATTGTTTACCAATGAATTAAATTATTTACGTGAAAATGATTACATTTTTATCTTTATTCTAAATTTAATATCTTTGGTCATGAAGATATCTCGATCATAGAAAGGGGTCATGAATGAAAACAGTTTAGGAATCAGTTGCCTAGAGGATAAAAGTACCGAAGCTGCCAGTTAGATGCTGCAGGTAAAGTACAAAAATGATAAGAACATTTTGATATTACTAATTATTATTTTGTGGGTTGAAATTAGCACACAATTAGATTTTCGTATGCTAAACTGCAATTACCTGGTAGCAATTTGATACTGACAATGGAAATTAAAAGAGGGAGTTAAATATGTACATTTATTTGGAAAATATTTTAGAATGAAAATTAATTACATAATTTTATTTTCTTCTGCATTTCATACGATAATGCTTATTAATTCAATATTTCGTAGAACTCATCTTATACTTTTCCATATTCAAATGTCTTCTATATTTCACAAGATTAATTAAGAAGCTTTTTAATGTTGTGAAATATGCTTTGAACACACAGACGGTTAAGATCTTCTACCATTAAATAATTTTAAATTTCTAACTAATTCGCAGACAGGTTTTTAAACAGTTATATAGAGTTGGAATGTAATTAAAATTAAAATGCCATTAAAACAAAAAGGTGCGTGTAACGAATAAGTTTTTAGATATCTTAAGCATCCGTTGGCAGAATGTCGGTCACAGAGTACTTCAGATGCTATATTTAACAGCATTATCAATCATCACATTTTTAACTACCAAAAGAGTAAAGTTCTTCTAGATAAGAGGATACAAGGATATAAACCTCAACATGACGCCTAGAAACTGTGGGAAAGCGTTTTATACATCTGTTTTTGCATACAGTGGTGCATTATTAGACGAATTTCAGAATAAAGATAATATATGCTTTTATTAATAATATTAAAATTATGCACACAAGTGTATTATTAAATGATAGAGAAATAACTAACAAGAAGATAACAATAATAACAAGAAGATTCGGAAGAAGTGTGAGAGTAAGTAGAAGTGTGTAAATTTGCAAGGTTATAGTAACCTTTTTCTTCAACCGAAGGGAAAATAATGAAAAAAAAATGAGACAAAAAAAAATGAAAAAAAAAAATGAGTGCTTACGTGAGAATAATATAGAATAATTCAAGAATTTACCACCTGAAACACTTTTTTTTTCACAAGTTTATTATATTTTTTAGGAATTACAAAGTGAATTAACTAACCATAAATTTATGAAAATGTAACTTGGAATCATTTTGTGCACTTTGCATTTACGCCCTGAAATAAGACGAAATTCAACTTTTAGAGTCTCTCAAAAATACTTAGAAAGGATTTTAAACAAAATCTAGGCATTTGAAAATGATCTGACGTACATTTCTCATTTTCAAAACACAAACGAATATTCACTTTCACAGGCTCAAATATCATTAAACATTTACTCTATTATGAATTAGTCCTTAGATCATAAATGCACCTTCCAAAACTTATATCACAGCAACGAATAATTTAAAATATCGCCCAAAATATATATAAACAGTTTCCATCAAAGTTGAGTAGATGTCGCAATTATCGTGTGCATTTTAATCTTCCCATCTTTGCATGGAGTTAATATCTGTTAATATTTACCAAGGAATATCTTCATGGAGAACTTCTTAAGAGAAAGTAGATAGTATTCATTTCTATATGAGACATTAAAATCCCCATTCAACCAGCCCGATCGGGTTCCGTTAATCGAAGCCATTATGACCTGACTGTATTGAGTAGCGCCATCTATTCAGCGGCGAGGAGGGGGAATAATGCCGAAACTTTAACACTTGCTAAGAAATTTTTTCTAGACTTTTAACAAATCATTTAAATTTTTTTTATTCTGTCCAGCCCTTTGTGATTTGTATGCAGATTATTTCTTTCTAAAAGGATGCATAACGTGCCATTAGACATGACATTAGGCGGAAATACAAATACCGACCTTTAATTGTAATTGATAATTCTTTGAAGTAAACTAATCGAACATTAATAGAAGCGAATTATTGCTATGGTCATTTCTATCCCCCGCCTTTACTGTCAGTAAATAATGAGAGAAGGTTGCAGATAATAAGCGATAAATTTCCGAACTCTTGCATGTCCTAGTCTAAATAGAAAATCCTGACTACTTTTTAAGATTTGTTGTAGTTTCTCGTTGTAGTTTCTCATAATAATTTGTTTCGTAGTGCGACAAATAAATGTAGAGTTAGATTTTTATAGCACAATTTGCTTATGCGTTTAAGTTTTCATATAAGTTCTATGGAAAAAAATAAAGGAAGTTGTGAGCTCTGCAGGAAAATTCTTCAGTGGTACTCATAACCACGAAGAAACATAACACTTTTATCCTCTTTTATACAGGCTAAGGGAAAAAAAGTGTACTTTATTCCTTGCGGATTAATAACACGTTTTTCTTACTTTCAAATCGTATCTTTGCATTTGTGTTGCCTTGTGAGGTGTATATTATTTTCACTAATACTTATTTTAATTTGTTAGTCCTTTCTGTCATTTCTTATTCCTCTCACGTTTCCTCGCCAGTATGCAATGGGTTAGGGTGGATGAGAGTGTATTTAAACTGAAGTAGCGAAAGGGTTAGTCAGCTACATCGTACAGACAAATAACAAAAGTGCTCACAGGTGTAATAAAATTTCGGTACCATTACTTTGAGCTAACTGAAAACAAGTCCACTAAAGCGATAATCAAGAGTTTACCCGCTTATACACCAACTGATGAAATTGTGGATGAACTTATCGCTAAAGGATATAATGTTACGTGAGTTAATCAATTAAAAGGCAGACGGATTGGTGAAGTGATATATATTTCCTTCCTTTCAGTGACGCTAGAAAGGAAAGAAAAAAGTCATGATATATTTTGTGAAAAATTCATAAAATGATATGAGAATTACTATGGAAAGTTATAATAGACATGTTGGGTCCCCGCAGTGTTTCCATTGCAAGGGTTTCACCATGCACAATCGCATTGCAATTATGATCCTATGTGTGTTCGGAGTGGCGACTGGCATGAGTTGTATAACTGCGCCAAGGACAGAAACACCCATCCTAAGTACGCGTACTGTCAGCAAGTGGGACACACAACAAACTATCGCGGAAGCGAGAAGTTTCCCAAACCAAAGCCTCCCCACAAGCTAAATCTTATGCTGACAGAGTCATCACAAATAAATCGTATTCGCAAGCCCTGGCAAGCGGTCTCCCACTAGAAGCAGTTTCGGAGGCCAAAAACATCCTTAATAAACTTAAAAGCTTCGTTACTATCATCAAGGAGTCTGACCTCCTTCTCACCTTCAAATAGCTCACTCAGGATATAAAAAATGCATCTCAGGACACTATAAAACCCTAGAATGGATAAATATACAAAAACTGAAAATTTAATACGTTTTATGATATGGAACTCAAATGGGCTCCAAAATAAGAAGCAGGAACTGTAGGAATTTTTGTACGATCATGGTATAGACATAGCGATCGTAACTGAATCGCAGGCACAAAAATGTCATGACTTAACATCTCAAATTTTCATATTTATCGCTGTGATGACTTTCCATCGCGCCGGAGGTGTTATTATTTATGTTAAAAGGAATTTACCTTCCTGCCTTGTCAAACCATGCAATGATTTTGGCTGTGAATTTGTGACTGTATGTTACCCTCCCAGTGTATAAAGGCTTATATTTTAGTACCTTTTATAATCCACCACAAAATAATCTAACTCAAAATCTGCTGGATCTACTTTCACCTTCGCATATACCTACAATACCCGTAGGTGATTTAAATGAAAAAAGTATTGCTTGAAACTGTTGTCATAGCAATTCAAACGGCGAAATTCTTCAAGATTATATTTTAAATCATCCTGTTGCAAATTATACATCTGACGAGTACACCTATCATCCCGATAGGATAGAAAACTCCGATATTTTAGACATTGGTTTATCCACAACTACAGTAACTATCACGCTAGACGTTGATCACGAACTTTCGTCTGATCATCTTCCAGTCATCGCAACCCTTTGTGTCTTAAAAATGACTTCATTTCCACAAGCAAAATCAAAGATTGGTTACTTCACGAAAACATCATGAAAAACTCTGCTATTAATTTAAGTGATTTAAACAGTGTTAATGGAATCGACTTCTATCACTGATCAAATACACAATGCTGTAAAAGAAGCAAGTAATACTACCAACAAAAAAAAATGAAGTGCTTTTTCGACTTCCCAGAAGTATTCGACAACTGATGAGAACCATCTAAGAAAAGTTTATCACCTCACGTGGGATCTAGCCTTCACAACAGCGATAAATCGCTTAAACAATGATATCAGAAAAGACGTAAACTGCATAAGGAAGAGATGTGGAACGAAAAAATTTCACAATCCAGCATTCACTGTCATTAAAACTTTCACTGTCAAATGCCACTGTCTTTGGACTGTCATTAAAAATCTTAAATCAAGTTATGTCTGAAATTACGTACTCTGTCACTACGGAAAAACGGCTACTTCAAATAAGGATAAAGAAGATAAATTCGCTACACACTTAGAAATACAATTTATGCCGAATGAATGGCCAGTTGATACAGACTTTAAATATTTCGCAATTACTACGTGTACGTGAATGGCTTAATTCACTTTCTGCTAAAAATATTCCAAAATTCGGCGCTTGAAGTTGTACAAATTATTAAAAAACTGAAGCCGCGTAAAGCGCCGGAAAACGATAGAATAACAAACACTGCGATCAAAAAACTGCCTCCTAATATTATTTGTAAATTGACAGGCATTTTAAATGCACGTATGTTTCATTCCTACTTTTAAAAGAAATGGAAAAGTGCTAAAGTGATTCTAATCCCAAAGCCTGCTAAAAAATCACACGAAACCTGACGGTTATCGTCCGATCAGTTTATTACCAGTACTTGGAAAAATTTATGAAAACATATTCCTTTCTCGTATGCAACCTTATCTTATGTCATTAACACCGGTGCAATTTGGATTTCGAGCCAAACTTTTGACTGCTAAACAACTAGTGAGAATTATGAAGTTTTGCTGACTCTGCGCTCCATAACAAACAGTGTGTTGCTGTCCTCATGGTAGATGTGGCGAAAGCTTTCGACGCGTCTGGCAGTAGGGACTTTTTTGACAGAGAATTGCTTCTTACGATTCACTCGTTCATCACCAATAGAACTTTCAGTGTTTCTGTTAACGGTACAAACTCCGCTGAAGGATGTATTTTAAGTGATATTTCACAAGGCTCGGTCCTAGGACCGATTTTGTATCTATTTAGGCCGCAGATTTCCCACAAATTCAGCAAAATAATTATATTTTAGCCTGCTATGCGAATGACATCGCCTTAGAGGTGAAATCCGCAAATGTGAATCAGGATGGTGGCAAACTTCAAAACTTCATTTCCCACATTGAAAATTGGTATGCACAGTGGAAAGTTCAAATCAACGCTTCCAGATCACAACTTCTGATTCTTCGGAAACGAAAAAGGAACATTTCGCTCAAAAAAGGACTTACTTCTTTCAATGAACCTGTTCCTGTTGTCTCTCAAACAAAATACCGTCCAATATTATTTAGTGATCGCTTCACATGGACTCACCAAGTAATAACGCGCGAGACAGGGCTTTAAAAATCATTAAATGTCTTTACCCCATCATTGGAAAATACTCTTCACTAGATTTGAATAAAAAGCGACTCATTTATCTTTCTGTTAGTAGGTCAATAATAACCTACTCTTCACCGGCCTGGAAGACAGTTACTGACCAGGAACTTAGTAAATTACAAGTGGTGCAGAACAGATACTTGCATCACAGATGCCCACTTTTTGTAAGGAATAAGTGTCTTCATGATGACCTCAAAGTAGAACCCCTAGCGAAATTCTTTCGCAAGATTAATAAGCAATTCTATAAGACGCGCAAGATTACAACATTATAAATCATTTCAATCTCTTCAGTTATGAAATTTTGCAAGAAGATCGCTACTTGCGTCCTTTCACAGCTTTTATTTTAAACGAAAACCAAAATTTCCATGCATGGGATTTAAATTTGTTATTACAACTCCAAATTGTGCAAACTCAAGGAGCAACATTAGGATTAGGACTCGGGAGGATGACCTGTCACGTGACCATGCTTCTAAATCTTTATCCTACTTTTTGTAGGACCTTCTGCTATTTTAACATGACATATGCTTGTATATATTATGTAAATAGTGTTCTATTTGCTAGAAAAAATATGTATTTTATGTTTTATATACCGTATAATTCTGTAAAATGGTTTTTTTTTTCATGATTTTTGAACTTTTGACCAGCAGCCAATCATATTACACAGAGGTTATCAGCTCATGTGATTATGCCATATCATTGCTTTGCTTTTCGTAGGACTTTCTACACTTATTTGAAGGACTATTATTGTATATATCAACTAAATATTACCTGCAGATGATAAGAAAATTATGTTTTTGATGTTTATTTTACGTATTATTTTGTACCTTTTATTTTTTCAACACTCTTGGATTTCCTTCTCTGCAGCCAACCCGACGTCTTCGCATCCTCTGGACCCACTCAAGCATTTCTGTACTTACATCGCTTCTTGAAGCACCTATGTTACGATAGCCGATAGCTGTGTTACGAGCCAGACGAGGCGACAGCAACTGAACTGGGGTTAGTTAGAGCGAGTTTCATTATTGAGTGCGTACGTTGTCGTTTCTACGAGCTGTTTGAATTCTGAATCTTGGCTTCGCATTCTTGCCGAAGTTCAATATCACGCCGGTGTAGGTTTCTGAGTGAACCTGCTAGGCTAAATTACTTTGTGTAGTCTTGATTTACTAGCTTATCTTTAAATTTAGTTTAGTTTACCATTATCTCTAGTTTTATCGTCACGAGTGAATGAAGGATTCATAAGCACAAAGACTATGCTGTCTGTAAATAATCGAGTTCAATAAAAGCGTCTTTTGCACCTTTCGCCTGTTGTATTCATCTTCTAGTCTTATCGTAGCCAAGAATACTATATCTTATAGCCTTACTTCAGAAATCGTGATCATGAGCACAAACATTCTCTGTTCAAACCAGTATTCAAGCAGATCCCAAGTTACAAATGATTCGATTTTTTAATTTTTAGAGCAACGTCCTGATGTTTTTGCTATGGATCTTTTGTTAGTAGGAATGTGGCGTGATACTGCCACAGCTGATAGAGATTATCAAAAAAAGAAAACATAATTTCTCAAGGTTAAGTAAATTTTGATGCTGTTCGTTTATGCCTGTTTTTTCACGAATACTTTTTACACGAAATAAATCGTGTGAATATTATATGTTTAACTGAGGGAAATAAATTTTATTTACTAATGAAAGAGTTTGTTGTTTGTTAAAAGTTTAATTGCAGTACTTTTGCACTTGTTTTGGAATTTCAAATAAACAATTTTGGAACCCTCGTCTAAAAAAAAAAAAAAAAAGTGTAATTTAAAACTTAGTCCCTACTAATCGAGCTTTCTTTCATCTGAAGTGGTTACCTTAAATAATCGAGGTTCTAGTGTATTCTTCGTTTTCATGGGAAGGGCTCTGAATGTTATATAGGTGTCAATCTTTGTCGTCTCCTAAATTTTGAAGTACGCGTTTTCGTTATATGTTTCTAAGATTTTTTTGTTTACCTTCGGCTGCACAATATTCTCTCGGAATAGGATGACGTAATTCCGGGACACCATGTATAGTTTAGCACATTATATGAAGCTAAAATTTAGTGAATAAATTTAATTAAAAACGTATATTTTGAGGATAATTATAAATGTTGACGTTAAATTGTAGCTCAAATTAATCAAGAATTGGAAACATGTCTACTGATTTTTAATAATTCACAGTTAGCTGACTTAAATAAGCTGTTAATTTTATAAAGATGAAAGGTACTGATTTTTTATTTCTTGCATTAAAAGCAAGTGCATTAATAGTAATGCTAAGCAGTTTAAAATAAAAATTGACTAAGATAAAACCTGTGACACAATCCAGTAAATACCTATACAAAAAACTAAAGTAATTAATAAGAAATTTGTGATAATAGAATGTTAAATAACTTACAGCAATTAGATAACATCTACACGTTTCGTTACTATTTATTCTTTAAAAATATGTATATTAATAATAATGGTAAACAGCTCAAAATAAAAATTGACTAAGATAAGAACCTAGGACACAGTAGAGTAAATACCTATATGAAAATGACTAAGGTGTTTAGTAAGAAAATTATCTACACGTTTCGTTGCTGTTTATTACTACAAAATTTACACTTTTCGTTAATATTTATTACTACAAAATTTACACGTTTCGTTACTAGTATTTATTTTTCAGCCTTAAGCGAGACCGCAGTTCGCCTTTTTTGATGCTACTAAACTGAGCATTTAAATTGCAAAAGTATTGCCAGCCGTCTCTAAAATTTTAACTGCAGTTGATCATTAACTATATGATAAAAACTTTTCTCTTTCCTCTCTTTTCCTATGTTTTCCATTAATATTAGTCCCAACTTGTCGTTATGTTTTCCTATAGGCTTAATTTATAATTAAGCTTTTTCGGTACCAGGAAGTAGATTTTTAACTAAGACATGTATGAGTAATATTTACATTTTGCACGGTGTTTTTATTTCTCTAGTTTAAATTATATCCAAAATACACCTTTGAAGAAAAAGAGTTGTTATAATATTATTTATCATATGAAATTTTTTCTCATCATTTATTCTTTTTTTTAAATCTGTTTCCATTTTCTTCAAGCAACGCAGATGAGTAAGCTTAATTTTTTGCACGTCTTTACTATAATTGCCAGAAATCAAACGTCATTAAGATTTATTTCTTAATATACTTTTTAAGCATTTGGATTCTTTAAGGCTTGGCCAAATCGATGAAAAGGAAGCATCATATTAGGGAATTCTACTACAGTTGTGAGGAACGGAACATGTAGAAATTCCTAAATTCCTAAATAGTACCCCATTTTGGGGAGGTCTAATTTCATTAAAAAAATTAAAAAAGGAAAGATAACTAACTTATGTTTTAGCATATTAGTTTCAGAAAGAACATTATTTCGAATATTTTTTTTTATTTAAGATTTCTTTTTCAAATGTTTTATTTTCATTTAAATAGTTTAAAGACAATAATATGCATATGTAATTTTAAAATAACTTTTTTAGAATAATCGATTTTTAAACTATGAAAGCAAAGTTTCATAAGTCATATTGAAAAACCATATTATGTGGGTCTGTAATTCATAAATAGGTTTACGAGGCATCTGAGGATTGGCCCGGATTGTTCTGGATTTAGAATTACCTTAGATATTATGTTCTGGATGAAAAAAAAGAAGTGGGAGATTTCTTAAGGAGTGGCTATAAAAATTGAAGAAGGAATCATTAATCGCTAAAATCAGGAAGGAAAGCGTAAGAAGCTTTAGTAATACTTTTATAGATAGTTTAGGATTAGGTTTTGAAATCTCAGCTAGTATGTTTTTTAATTCACCATCGCATTATCTATAACTTCAAAACATACTTATTGAAGAATACAAACTATTTTTATGCCATTTTTTATATTTATTTTAGCCATTTTTATATTATTTAAGTCTTTTTTCCATCAAGGTCTTTTCTGTTTCATTTGCTTTTATTTCTTCATAACAGCTTCTCATTTACCATATTAACGTGAAAAATCTAAAATTTTCTTAAAGCTGAAATTAATTTTTCATGAAGTATCTTAAATTAGCTTTCCTAAAATATCGTAACTTTCTTTCTGTACATTTCATTTACACAAAAAGCGAAAATTATAAAAAGCATGAATTTAAAAAACTTAATAAAATTTAAGCCAGGGAAGCTTTTAGTTTGAGAAATCTTTTTCTGGAATATCGTCAATATTAGTGGTAATCAACAAGCTTCCTCACAAAACAGAAAATGTTAGCTTTGCGGAAAACACTTTTAGATGTTTTCCGTATCCATATTTTATTCACCTTCGAGCAAATATTTATGCACCTTGCAAATGACATAATTTCTTAATGAATATTCGTTCTTGAACACTGTGAGGAAAAGCTGAGGAACGCATTGATGAGATACTCTCCGTGTGCTGACTTTATCTGACAACTATCAGAGCTCAAGGTCTTAAGCGTGAAGCAATTGAAAACGCTACTCTGATTGCAGTTCAGTGCAATCACACTTGCTGTCCTTCACGTGAAAGCTACGTAGCACCGTAAGCAGTGGACGTTTGTGAAATTTAATGTATTAAATTAATGCTTGTCTATGAATTTTCGATACACAAATCAAAAGTCCATTTGTTGTAATTAAATTTTAATTTCCATTAAAAATAACACTAATATTGAAGGCAAAAATAAAGTATGAGAGTAAGTCCGTAACCTCCAGACGTAAATGGCTCATTTTTTAACAAAAGCCTAATGCAATTAGGCTTCATGAAAAAGCTGCGTCATTCGCTAAAGCAGGCCGCGAAAAAGGAATGGAGACATCATCAGTTCAAAAACTTATACAGAAAATAAATGCAAATTGCAAGGTATGGCAGCGGATTCTTATTTATCAAAAGCAGCGTTTAAAATCAGAAGCATTTGAATGGTAAACTTGGAACAGCTATTACCAGCGCGCTTCGAAGACTTAATCAAAATAGAGTTCCACTTGGTTTAATGTAATATGGAGTCAAAGCATTAAACCTATAGAAGGAGTTGAAAACTGTTGATCGTGTAAATAACGAAGGTGAGAGAAATAGGGAAATCTTTTCCACAATTTCGTGGATATTTTTCCGTTTTAAATAACGTACTGGTGATTAATATTGTTGGCACTGCCATTCAATCTTTCAGCGCTTATAAAAGGGCCGCTTCTGGAAAGAAATAAGTGAAATTTTACAAAAAAGCGGCTGTAAAAATGAACAAATATTAAATGCTGGTGCAACTGATTTATTCTAGAAAAAATTGCCGTCACGACTTTGTGGCAAATCAATAAAGAGTCATACTATAGATATAACTTCCAAAAAGGGTTTCAGAGTATTATTAGTTGGAAATTCAACACGTGACTGCATAATGAAATTGATTATTGTGTACAGTGGTGAAAATTCTACAGCTCGTTAAACATTTATAAAAAAATAATCTCCCTTTATTGTGGCGTTCAAATAAGAAATCACGGGTCACAAAAGATTTATTCAAAGACTGATTCACCAGCTATTTTTGCCTTACAACAGAAACGTTATTGCCGAAAAATTGGATTAGATTTTAAGATTTTATTGATCTTAGATAATGCTCCATGTCATCCTACTGGTCTCTGTGATTTAAGTGAAAATACGTGCAATAACTTTTCTTCTATCAAATATGACGTCGTTGATCGAGGGGCCATTGGCGTAATGAACTGAAATAAATGTATGCAAGTACAGCAGTACCTTGCATAGTGCGGGTAACTGGTTCTACAAGTACTTCGGACAGTTAGAAACTGGATTATTTGCATTTATTAACATAGAAGAGGGAGAGCACTTAGACAATGACGACTGCGTTGAAATACTTACACAACAATTAATAGTTGAACAAGTATAAAAAATTACTGGAATAGTTAAAATCTTGTCAGAGCTTATTTTAGTAGTTGACCTCAACATTAAACGTAGTCTTGTAGTTTGTCGAAAGATTAAGTAGTGCAATTCATTGCTGTAAAGAAATGTATGAAAAGAAAAAATCGAAAAAGGACAAAAATAAATAAAATAATAAAAACTTCGATATTGCAGGTTTTAGAGAATAAAAATGGATTATGAAAAACATATGTTTGTATAAATTACTATTTCTAATAAAGACATTTGAATTTGTAAAGCTTTCTAGACCCCTGATTAGCCCAATTTCAAACAGTGCGGGATTCTGACCGAAACGATTACCCGGACCATGCGAGGAATTGCTATACTTACATGCAGATGTTTCAATTCCCGTTTGGCATACTATTCCTTACGGTACTTTAATTTTTTGTAAGTATGTATTTATTCGCAAAAAATGACAAGAAAAGGATAAAGATTCGTTTTTTAATGCTATTTTCAACCCCGTTTTGGTTAAGAAGGATTTTGATTACGCCAGATTTTGTTGTTTTTACTTTTACGTTTTCAATAAACAGGGTACTTAACTTCGTAGCACCTGTTTTGGATTCAATTAAACTTATCTTGTTCTCTTACCACCTTTTAAGATACTACGTAGATTCTTCTTACCACTAGAACTTATAAACAGACACAGAAATATGTTCACTTTATTCTACACTATCACCTGTTAGAGGTTAAATTACTAAAGATTTTGCATCACGAGAGTACCAGTCGTCTAGATATGTCTGAAACGCAAGCTTTCTTCAGGCTGTTATTAATTTAAATGAATTAATTTATCGTAAACAGAAGCTACAAGCTTTGCCTAAGACCGCAATAGTGATTCAAACTTCTAACTTACCAACTTAATTTTATTCTTGTGCTAGTCTATTTACTTAGGAATCAGCGTTACGACAGTAAAAGAAACTTTTCACGGTAATGCATTGTTGGCGAAAAGACCAAGTTTCTCACATTACAGCTAAGCGCAACTCTTCTAACTTTATGGTAAAACTGCTTGCCGCTCAAATTTACATAAATTCTTTAATGAGCGAAACTCGTGACGAAATGAGGCAAAAAAGAAAGATGTGAATTGAATAACATTTGGTTAATTAAACTTAAAAGTAAATGCCACAATTTGACAACGAGGAAAGTTTCGTAATTTCAGGCCTTTATATCAGTTTGCTTGAATTTATGTAATGCATATCCAGTGGCAGTCAGATGAAGCAATTAACGGTATTATAACAGCAGCAGCTTTCGAAAATTACAAAAGGAGAATTTCCAGAATAGTAGATTATTCAAATAGCGAATTTTAAAAGTATGAAAAATAACCTGAAATTTAAAAGCATTGAGCTCATGTATATTACCAAACAGAAATTTACATCTAAAATACGTTTGCTGTCATCGATTAAATATGACAAACGACATTAATAAAAATAATTATCGATCATTAAGGCAATTTAAAGCAATATTCTTTAGGCCAGGGGTCGCCAAACTTTTTTGATCATCGCCCCCTATATAATTTTTCGAAATCTCCATAGACCCCCACAAAGGTAATTTTCAGTAATTAAAATAAAACTATATATTAGTCTAAATATTTAATAAATCAGAAACAGTAAGTAAAGTAGCTACAGATTTTTTACTTCTTAATGAGATGAGTGTGCCTGGTGTTTCTTGGCAAGGTTCGCTATATTGGGTTCGAAATTAGTCAATTTTAACCGTAAATCCCCTCGAAGCTCCACATTTAATTTATTTCTGTTTTTAGTTAAAATTGAATTAACGTGAATGAATTTTCAACCATATACGAACTTGGAAACGCCAGCATAAATGGCTGAACCATTTCGTAAAGTTTTACATATTTTTGCTTTATATTTATATTAGTCCAAAACTTATGTATTGTCAAATTTTTAATAAGCGTTTTTGCTTCAAGATCGGACAATAGTTCAGCAAGCTCCTCTTGTATGTTGATGTCGACGTTATCAATTTGCGCCGAAAATGGCGCAATAATCCAATCAGGGATGTCGATGTTTTCCAAATCAACAAAGCGCAGTTTAAAATCGTCACGGTATACATACGAAAACACATAAGGAAAAAAGGGACAGATTGTTTTCTGATTTATTATTTTATTTTCTATGAAGAATATAATATTAAGTCAATTATAAAAATATTTTAAATTTTTACGTACGCAGTTAGATATGTGTGATTTGCGTATTAAGAACTGTTTCGCAACCGAGTCGCAATAGACCCCCATTCGACCCCTTGAGTCAGATAGACCCCTACTGTTGTTAAATAGACCCCTAGGGGTCTATATAGACCACTTTGGCGACCCCTGCTTTAGGCCATGATGCTCATGCGATGAAATATAACATATGCTTTGACTATCATGTTACGCTATTATCGAAAACTTTGCTTTTAAAAACACATTTTTGCTGCTTGGATTTTGTCCCGTTTTAAAAAATATGATATCCCAAATAATTTATGCTGCTGATTATTTTTTCCATTTTCTTGCATTAAAACTTGTAGATGGATTAAACTGTTCTATAATTATTAAATTACCTACTCTTAAGCCTGAGTTTCATCAGCCATAACAACAACCTGAGTTTCATCAGCCATAACAACAACCTGAGTTTCATCAGCCATAACAACAACCTGAGTTTCATCGGTCGCTTTTGCCTTTCACATTTTAGTGCTTTTAAGTAATTAATCAAAGTTTCAAGCTGAAATATTACGATACTAATGACGTTTTAATTTTTTATATCCTTAGTGACCTTCTTTAAAAAACAATAATTTTTAGACAGAAATATTTCCGGTACTGTTATGTCTAAAGATAAAGCACACTAAGTTTACAATCTGACATATCAGAAAAGAGGGTGACTGACTGATAAAGGATGAACATCAACTGCTGCTCAAGTGCGTAATTCTTCATCATAGCCTTTCCGATGTCTTATATCTTTTGTCATAAACACTGTTATTAATAAAATACATTTACACTTTTGTTTAATAACATTCATAAATAAATGCTGTATCATATTTGTAAATATTGATAAATTAAAGTTAGTGGATAGATAAAAGCAGATTAAGTGGTTGAGATTTTTTCGTCTTCTCTCTTTTCTTTACGAAATGTAGATTCTAATGTATATTTTATGTTATATATAACTACTCATTATTCTTTTACATTTCGCTAACTTTTAAGCAGATATCGAATGCACTTCTACAATGCATTCAGATAATTTTAAAAAGATAAAATACTTACAGGTGCTTTAGTTACTCATAAATAAAATGAGATACGCTGAAAGTTCATCATAAATTTAAATGTATATCACAAATAGTACTTTTAAATGAAATATGCATTTATTACTTTACTTGCTGCTGTAAAGTGTTAACGGCTTTTAGAAAGATTTAACGTAAGTCATGGTCATTGGGTAATATGCCGGGAGGGCTCAGATAACTTGCTAACCCTTCTAACAGGTGTTATTCTTTCAGCTTGCACCGAACAGTTTTCGGTTTCATCAAGGTAAAAGGTATTTTATATAAAATAATGACAGTAGATTTACTAAGTAACATCTCTTCATAGAAGCCTAAAAATTCTTTGAAAAGAAATTAATAAATATAGAAATCGAGTATAAAAGTAAGTTTTCCTTAGGAAACCCTTCAGAGAGGTATCCTTCTCTTAAACAGATAGTCCTTGCATTCTTTGTCAGAATCGGTTATATAACAAACACAATAAACGAAAGTCTCTCGCATTGACGAGTCATAACTTTCAAATTTTAATTTCAGCATTTATGTGCACTGAGGAAAAAAGATTTCATATTACACCGAGGTGACAATATAGTTCTTCAAAATGAACACCCTGATATTTCTACAACGTTTTTAATTGTTGTGTCAGGTCTACATGTTCAGTGTTTTGTTTGCTTTCAAGCTATTCTTAGTTGTAAATAAACAACCATACGTTTGAGTTATTTTTAAATACTCTACTCGACATTTTCTTTGTCTATCTGTATTTCATTATACAAAGAAGTGATAAATTTTTATGCTAAATCTATTCAGCTTTTAAGATTTCTACTTATTTAACGGTAAGTAATCGAAATATTATTATTAAATTGAGGTGTTAGTGAGGTGATAAAATATTCGATTTTGTCAATTTACAGGAAAATCAAAGAAAGAAACCTTACATAATCAAAGGATTTTTAACAAATATCTGATGTATTTTCAACTTCTGCTTCCTTATTTCGGAATTTCAGAATTTCAAGAAATGTAGATACAAAACACACTTTAGCAACTCTTCAAGGTGAATTACGTACAACCAACAAGCTTTTTTCTTCACATTAGTTATACTGATTAATAAAACGTATTGCTTTTGCAATGTTTTGCTAAATTATATGTAATTATTCTATTACCAAGGTAATTCTCTTCTTTTTAGATCCCCATCATAGCGGGCATATACAGGTTAAGTATATATTCAACTTCTTCTTGAGTCATTAGCATATAAGTTCTTGCCCAGTCAGTGCTTGTATGTAAAAAAAGGCCATTAGATTAGCAAAATAAAGAGAAACTAATCTTTCATTACACATGATTCTTTTGCTTTTTCAATATTCTATAAGATATTTTCTCCCTCCTTTCTGCATGCCCTCGGAGTGTAACTGTCAGCAAGCTCGGCGCGTATTCGAGAGGTCCAGGGTTCAAGTCCTGACGAGAGAAAAACTGCTCATTTTTCACGTCTCCAGCATCGAAATAACTTAATGTCTCTGCAGTGGCGCCCGAACTAAAAGGTGGTGGGAGACGATTCAGTACCACCAGGATTTGGCGAGTGGGTCCCCTAATCCCCAGTCCCCTTTTAAAAGGGGAAGTATATAAGGTATTTTCTCCCTTCTTTCGGCATACCTTCGTGGTGTAACAGTCAGCACTCTCGGCACGTATTCGAGAGGTTCAGGGTTCGAGTCCCGGCAAGAGCATTGCACATTTTTGATGTTTCATGCTTTAAAATAACATAAAGACTCTACAAAGCTTCCATCATTAAATTATGACGTTTTATTCTCTTTGCAAGCATAAAATGTACGAAATGTTGGAAGACTTTACGTGAATTATCTTTATGTCATGTAAGACACTATAGAGAATAAATCCCCCTTTATTTGAATAAGGATGTAAATTCCCCTTTATTTGAATAAAAAAAAATTAAGTGACGGCACCACTAGTGCTTACAAAAGCCAACAGTTACAGCTTAAATTCAAGATAATGAATTAACTAAAACTAAGAGAAGTAAGTTAGCCTAAGGGCCTACAATTAGAGTAACGCGCAAGTTTGCTCTGACTTAAAGTAGGGGCAAAATGCCTAATGGCGTGAATAACGTAACATTGCAGAATACTACTTGTAAGGAAACCAAATTAGTAACGTGGCCTTCAGCAGGCAGAACATGCTCTGATTCCACGCTCTAAAAGGTTTTCAATTCTTTCACTGACATGGGGTATTTAAAAAACAATATAGTAAAATTATATATTCACGTCGGCTAAAGAAATAGTGGGGCCACATCCTACTAACCATCAGTCTTCTAATTACATTTTGAGGAATATCAGTCGCAGAATGCTTTAGAGCGAAAAATCTAGAAAATATGTATTTTCCTTGCAAATTCAAAAATAAATAACAAAGGGATGTTTGGAAATTTTCAAAGGTGAAAAAATATGATATTTTATCTAAAAAAATGATAAAACTCAGGGAATTAAATATGAGAAAAATGAAGTAACTTAGAGCGTTAAATATGAGAAAAATGAAGTAAAAGTTTCTCTTTAATTACCAAAGCTGGAACATGCTTCTATTAATAATCTACCTTATTTACTCGAAACAAAAGACCGAAAATAAGACCCCCTCTTTTTCACTACATTTTTGTTTAACAGTCATGCTATATGGAATAATTACGTTGTTTATATAGATATATGTGTGTAAGAAAAATAAAGAATAGGTAAAAGATTAAATTAGCAACGTAAATGTGCCTTCTCAATTCTAAAAATAGTAACCTCTTTCTGCGCTGCGTCATTTCTAGATTAATCCATGTCATATGACTCTTACATAATTCTTATGATGTAAATAGAACTAAAAATCAAGCAGCCAATAATAATTTTACAGAAGTATTAACTATCCAATCAAAATGCATTGTAAACCAAAACTCAGTCAGTCTGAATTAAGATTTCACCCTGAACGTAATGCACTTACTCGCAACTCTTTGGTCTAGCTGGATTGCTGTCTGCTGCTTTTTTCTTTCTGCAGTTATCAAAAATGTAAACCGCTTGAAATAGGCACAAATAATGTGTTAAGTTCTTTGTGTCCGCAATATGTTTACTGAAAATAAAATGAAGATTTGATCTGCCTCGACTGCCAAATTTCTTATTCAGTGTGGATCGGCATCTCAGCATTCTCAAAATTCC
>KK118074.1:1095445-1151660 GCA_000611955.2 Stegodyphus mimosarum | reverse complement strand
GCTAGACAATATACGGCACGCGTGTTACTATGAACTATCGTACAGCTTGTCAAAACTTCCTTGGTCAGCCAGATTGCCAGATCTCTCCTTCATCGTGCATGGTCTGGGAAGGTGACTGCATCTACCAGGGAATGTTGATGACCTAGCCCAACAATTGGAGCAAATTTAGCAAGAAATACCGCAGGAGACCATCCGGGAGCTTTATCAGTCTATGCCTCGCCGTGTGGCAGTTCGTACTCAGGCTAGAGGGGAATCAACACCTTACTCAGCTCGTTACTTTGTAACCTATGTAACTGTAAAATCAATCATTCAATTGCTCTGAAATTTTAATCATTTTCTATTCTGTACGTAGTCTTCCTATCCACCAATTGTTGTCTTCATCGGACAATTTCACCTTGGTGCGTAGATTTTTTATTATAGAGTGATGAAAGACAGAGATGACGACTTTGAAATAAGAAGTAAAAATATACCATTTACACTATATACATATTTCTGGAACACTTTGCAAATAAAATCTACACAAGTTCATTTCTTGCTAAAGATCACAAAGTCCGAACTAGAAACACTATTTACATATTAATGGCACTGTTTACAATTTGCTATTGTGAAAGATAGATCATGGACGTTTGGCGGCGTTTTCTATGGTAGGATCATAGTTGATGAGATATTGAATATGCTCATAATCTGATTTCGGATTCGTTCAAAAAAGTTATGGCAGGTGGTGAGAATTTGGTTATTAATGGTTAAAATTTTGAGCTCTTTATTTATTTGACTATTTCTAATGAACCAGGGTGCATCCAGCATTTCTCTCGAGATTTTATTTTGAAATACGTCTAATTTTCTTCTATTTGGTTTGAAAACAGTGGCCCATTTAGGAAAAGCATAAAGTAGAACTGGGCTGATAAGAGTCAGATAAACTCTTCTTTTGATGTTCAGATTCAGCTTAGATTTCCTGCCGATTAAACGTCGAAGTGCTACTTTAGCAGCAGTTGCTTTACGTAAGGCATATGAGTCTTGATCTTTAAAGAGAAGCTGAGCGTCTAGGTAAACTCCAAGATACTTGACTGACTGGTGACGGGAAGAAGTTGATTACCTACATTAATATTGATGGTGACAGGAGTATGTTTTCTATGTCTTCTAAATAAGATGATGTTGCATTTATTAGGATTTATTTTGAGTTTCCATTGACGGCACCAGTGGGAGATGATATTTACTGCGGATTCAAGCTTCTGGTTACTTCAAATTGAACCACTTCAAAGCCACCACTTCAAGCCACTTCAAACTGAGGGTTCAGTTGTAAGGTTTTAGTTAAACTAACAAACTTTTATTTTAATTTAAATCTTTCTATCTCTTCTCTGTTTCAACTTCCTGTCAGAAGAAGCGCGCGTTTTCAGCTTATGCTAATTTGAAGTACAGCCAAGTACTATTTAAACCAGAGGTAGAAACCTCTTAGTGTGAGAGAGCTTTTAGTCTCAGATCACGGTCATTCTGTTCGACGTTCGCCTGACCAGCTAGCAGCTAAAATTATAAGCCATAGTGCTTACTACGTGATTGCTTATTGAAATAAATTGAAGTGCGCTAGTATTAGTATTTCTTGCTACGCACCATTTAGTTAGAGGCCAACTCCGCGATTTGCTCTGTGAGCAAAGTTTAATTAAATTTCTATTTAGTTTTAGTATCAAATTTATCTGATTGTTAAGTTAGGCCCAAGTGTGGTCTTTTACTTTCTGTATCCCACCCGAGTTGGGAAGTGTGTAAATAATATTGATTTAATAAAAGAGGATTTTAAATCCCTTTCAAGTGCAGTTATTCTTCAGCACAGTATCTACACCAGAACAAAGCTGATTTCAGCTCCCTGTTCCAGATCAGGACTTTAGGTTAAGGAGTTACTTCAAAATGTTTGCCAAAGCTATGCACAGAACATTAAGTCCTGACACAGTGACTTCGTGATGATTGTAGTATCGTCGATATATTTGATAACTTATTAGCACTTAAGGGATTCGGCATGTTATTGACATATATATTAAAAAGACCGGGCGAAAGTACACTGCCTCGCGGGACACCGCTTCTTAGGATTCTTCTGTTTGAGAGAGTACTTCCAACACTGACTTGAAAAGTACGGTTCTTTAGGTAACTTTTAATAAGCTTTATGAAGGTGATAGGCAAATTGGCAAGGTGTTTTTACGTACAGAGTAAACCTTCGTGTCACACCATATCAAATGCTTTTTCTAGGCCAAGAAAACAGCTAGCAACAGTGTATTTTTTGGAGAAGTCGTCTATGATACGTTCAGTAATGTTAAGGATTTGATGAACAGTTGAATAACCAGGTTGTTCTTTACTAATAATTTCGTTTTTTTCCAATATAATCGAAGAGTCGTTTCTGCAGGATTCTTTGAAAACTTTTCCCGATGCTTGGTAGTAGGCTGATTGGTCTATATGAATTAATTTCTTTAGGGTTTTTCCCGGGTTTAAGGAAGGTGATTACAAGAGCATGTTTCCATTGTTGCGGGTAATAATTAATTCTTATGCAGGCGTTGATGTTGTCGGTAATTAAGATAACATATAATTTCGGGATTCTTTTAAAACTTTATTAGAGACACTGTCGAAGCCGGAGGCCTTTTTGGTGTTAAGGTTATTGATTATAATGCTGATTTCGTTGGGGGAAGCAGGTGTAAAATGAATGTTTCCAATTTTGTCAGGAAGGTGAAGATAGAAATCCTCGACTTCTCAGTGTTCGAATCTGTAAAATTATTTGGACTAAAAGTCTCTTCTGTGTGAGTAGCAAGCGCTTCTGACATATCTTTTTCTGAGCAAGCAGTATCGGTAGGAGTGTTAAGAGGTCTGAAAGGTTGACATGAATTCCTGAGTGACTTAGCAATTTTCCACACGGTTCTATGATCATATTCCATAGTATCCAGGAATTCTATGAATCGGATCGATAATCGTAAAGAAGTGCCTTTAGTTCACAGATTTTTCTATTAAGGATGGTTTTAATTGAGGGATCTGCAGTCCGTCTCCAAAGCTTGGCGGTTCTATTTTTGTCTTTAATTTTCTCGATAATGAAATTTGGAAGTGAATGCTGCTTGTTAACTTCAATTTTAGTAGCGCTGTTTAATGCGGCTTGAATCCTTTTATTTATTTTGATAATTTCTGTCTCAATATCGACCTCTGTGGTGAATCTGGGGTACTCTGGTAGTTTGACCAGGTTATGTTTGAATTTTTCCTAATTAATGATCGTATTAAGCGGCTGTACGTTTTCAAACCCATGTAAAGTAAATTTTACTGGAAGGTGATCCGAGTTGAGCTGATGGAGGATATCTAAAAAGGAAATTTGGCTGATGTAATTGAAGAGAGCTTCGGCGGTGCCGGTATGGTATTACCTGGTAGGTTTAGTGGATCCAAAAATGTGAATGGAGTTGTTGACGGAATAACTATGGAGGATATTTCCATTAGTATTTGTGTTTTGTGACTTCCAGGCCGGGTGTGTGGCGTTTAAATCACCGGCGACTATTGTAGGATGAGAAATATCTGTGAGGACTTTTAAATCTTCATCGTTGAAATTAATATTAGGAGGGTTGCAGCCAGAAATAAGCACAAGTGGTTCATTAGTGATATGGACGGTAATATGGACGATAATAGCAGTATTCTTGGTGGGTGTGTTTGGAAGGTCGAAAGCTGTTGAGTGCAGATAGTTTTTGATGAGGGTGCCGCCACCTCTGTTGTGCAATCTATCGTTTTATAAGTTGTGTAGCCATGGATTTTGAATTTGATGAAGGTTCTTAAATGAGTCTCGTTGATAAGCATTATATCAAGATTGTGTTGAATGAGAAAATCTTTTATTTCTTCTTTTTGCTTGTGGATTCCATTAGCATTGAAAAACGCTATGTTTAAACTGCTGGGAACAGTGGAGTGAAATTGACGAATTTTATTATTGGACCTAAAATCCATAATTAGCTTATAGTTCAAAGACTGAAATGCCTATTTGTATATTGTCCAATTTTGCTAATTTTTAAAAATCTTAATAGAAGATTTTAGCAGCATGGAAAGTGTTTTTTATCCAGTTGATCAAATCTGAAAGGCTATTGGTGGAATCTTCAGATGAAGAAGCTTCCTGATTGGCTGACTGTTGAGTTGGTGTGTTAGCAGATTGTACTGAGCTAGTGGTAGCAGTGGACGATAATGGAGCTGTATTCGGTAATGGCGGGAATTTTGTCATATCATTTGGGGGTGGTTCATTTTTTGATTTTTCCTGTGCTTTTTTAAAAGCGACGCGTTTTTTAATGTTCCAAGGATACATTTCGCATCCACTATAGGAGGAAACATGCGGTCCACCGCACAGACAGCACTTTCCAGGAATATTGGGATCGTTTTTACAAGTATAGGTGTTGTGATTTTGCTTAAATTTCAAACAGCGGGCTTTATAGTGGCAGTGATATCTTGAGTGCCCATAACGGCACTGTTATAGCACTGGTTTGGTCCTGGAACTGGTTTAAATGTAGCTATGATTACACCTAGATCTAATATATGAGAGATTTTATAAATTTTCTTGCCTTGGATGCTACGTTCAGTTTTTCACTAAAAATAGGGAAAGCTTTGCGATTTCGTCTTCACGCTTACGCGTGATTTGCTGTACTGATATTGTAGAGACATTAGGTTATTTCGAAGCAGGAGACATGAAAAATGAGCAACGCCTTCGCCGAGAATCGAACCACGGACCTCTCGGTTACGCGTCGAGCATGCAGACCACTACACCACGAAGGCATGCGAAGAAGGCGGGAGAAATACCTTATAATATAACTGGTATAGCTTAAGTGCGAAGATCTTCTCTGATAGCTTCGGGTTTGGAATGAACTGGTAGCTCTTTGATGGCAGTACGAATTGGTTTGTTTTTGGCGATGGAAAAGTGTGATGCGATATATTGCGGTCATTTAAGAAAGCCATGATGATACGGTATTCATCAGAGTTGGGGGTTTTAATATGAATATCTCCGGCTTTGATTTTAGCGTCAAGTTTAGGTACTAATTTCTTGATTTCATCCCATAATGGCTTGCAGTCTAATACGTCTGAAATAATAATTGGAGGGACGCTTTTATCAGTTTTCTTGAGTTGAATAAAAGTTTCTCTGGGCGATTGGTTTAATCATTCGATTGAGAGTTGAATAGAGTATTTACATCCATTTCAGCATCATCGGAGAGTTGAGAGTATTTATTTTTTGTTGACATAATGGATATGTCACTATCAACAGAGTGTGCGCTTATGGCATTTTTTGGGTATCTTCCACCCATCACCATTGGAATTGGGAGAATTGGGAGTATTAGAAATATTGGCTCTACTGGGAACAGTACTGGTAGAATTGGTATGTTAATTTGAATCTAATTGTTTAAATGGATTAAAATCATTTCCTTCGATTTCACGTATTTTTTTTTTTGGTGATTAAAGCCGCAGCTTTAGTCAGTTTTTCTTCACATTCAGGTGATACTTGAAGTGTGCCATTATTCAAGTAGTTACCAAAACGTTCGATCGCGGTTACTGCATGATTTAGCTCATAGAGATTGCCTTGTTGAATAAATGCAGGAAATTCCTCAGAATCAATAAAATTGATCCAATGCACGTCCATTGTAGACCTAATCCGTCAACTGGTATTTCGTTCAAGGCATGTCTAAGATGAATGAAAGCAATGCTTACCATAAGTCTAGGGGAACAGCAAAAAGCGTCGAATGAGCTCTATCAATACAGCAAGAATGTGTTGGTGTGTCGTGTTGCCCAAAAGATGTACTCGGACAGGGAGAAAAATGAAGTAATAGAAGGAAGAGCCACTTTACTACTGAGTGAGAAACGTCGAATGGGGAAGCTGTAAATCCTGATGAATAAAAAGGCCAATAAGGGAGAAAGAAAAGTCGCTTAATGTTCATTGACACCGAATCATCAACAGCGGCAGAAGAACTTTAAAATTCCCCAGCTTCTAATTTATCCAGAGTTGAAAGTATCAATTTCAGTTTTTGAATTTTTCGATTTCCTATTCCTACATTTTTCTTCTATCTGCATGATTCAAAAAAAGAAATTTAATGAAAGCATTCCCAGTAAATAAATCCAGCGCTTGTGACTGTGCAGTAGTTCTTGGCGCATGTGCAATAAGAATTCTAGGATGGGATTTCTTTCTGTTCAAAGGAGCAGCAGAAACGTACTCTTCAGTTTTTGTCGGAGCTGGTTGTTTTTTAAACATCTTGCTGTCATTCTTGGGATAAAATTCCCATCCACTAAATAGCGCAGCATGTTGCTGATTACACTTCACGCAGGTGGGTTTCTTGTACTTCGGCAAATCACAAGTATAAGTAAAGTAAGGTTTTGCATAATTGAGGCAACGTAGCTGATTATTACAAAACATTTGTCCTTGCCCAAACCTTTGCCATTGGTAGCAAATCATAAGACCTTTCTCTTAGTCTGTATTTCCTAATGTCAACCTGCTGGTCAACAAGAGTTTTGACAGAACAGATATTTGCTTCTTTCTCAGTTCTGCTTACTGAAGCGAAGAAATAAGGGAAGTTTTTTAACTCCATCCGGAATTCGTCTTGAGAATTGTCTAACTTTGAACACATTTTCTCCGAAGTTCCTTCAATATTTCTTCTTCAGTGTTACCCAAATGGAGTCGACCACTTTGATTGGAGATAGAATCTACTTCGAAATGTGTTGAATTGCACTTCCTCCTTCATAAGACAAGCACCTTTTCTCACATAAAACTTGAGGCAAAATTGACCATAATTGTATCTTTGAATAACGATCCAGTGTAGTTGTCAAGTCCACGAGTCGTTAAAAATCTTCTCAGTTCCTTCCAGGTCACTTCCAGCTTTGGAAAAACAATTTGGAATAACCTGTTCTTTTTAGTTTCCACAGTAGGAACTGAATCTACTCTAGTGGGTTCTTCAGTAATTCCATCTCGGTTTTAGGCTTATGCTTAGCGATTCGGGCCTACTGCAGAGCTAGCTTCACGTCAGAATAAAACAACTTGCATTCTATTTCTTCAAAATAGTCACAAATATTTAGATAATGTATCTTTTAGCATAAGTCCGGAATTACATGTTTTGATGTAAGTCCACAGATAGCATCTTAAGATTGTTAACGTCAAACAATATCGAGGCATCGATTAATTCCGGTGTTGCTATGGGCTCTAAGGATAGTGTTTTTAAGGTTGTAAGGTTTTAGTTAAACTAACCAAGTTTTATTTTAATTTAAATCTTTCTATCTCTTCTCTGTTTCAACTTCCCGTCAGAAGAAGCGCGCATTTTCAGCTTATGCTAATTTTGAAGTACAGCGAAGTACTATTTAAACCAGAGGTAGAAACCTCTTAGTGTGAGAGAGCTTTAGTCTCAGATCACGGTCATTCTGCTCAACGTTCGCTTGACCAGCTAGCAGTTAAAATTATAAGCCATAGTGCTTACTACGCGATTGCATATTGAAATAAATTGAAGTGCGCTAGTATTAGTATATCTTGCTACGCACCCTTTTAGTTGGCCAAACTCCGCGATTCGTTCTGCGAGCAAAGTTTAATTTAATTTCTATTTAGATTTAGTTTACGTTTATTTGATTGTTAAGTTAAGCCCAAGTGCGGTGTTTTACTTTCTGTATCTCTCCCGAGTTGGGAAGTGTGTAAATAATAGTGATTTAATAAAAGAGGATTTTAAATCCCTTTCAAGTGCAGTTATTCTCCAGCACAGGATCTACACCAGAACACAGCTAAGTTTATCAGCTTACTGTTCCAGTTCAGGACTTGAGACTTGAGGATAAGGACCCTATTAAAGACTTTACCATGTTTCCTAAGGCTATGCACAGAACACTCAGTCCTGATAGTGGCGCCCGAACAAAAAAAAGGATGGATGACCATAACAAGATAAGTAGAATTTCGTATTCAAAAGTTAAGTTAATTTTCGAGTGTACTGCAAGTTGCAGGGTCGATTTTACCTCAAGCGCGGTTGAGTTTTACGCCAAGTGGGCGATAAGTTCTCATCGTGATAGAAAAATGTTTTTGTTAAAAAGAATTTGTAATTCTTAAAGACTTAAAATTACTTAATGTTTGTAAAATAGATACTTAAACATTGTATATAGATTAATTTTGTAAAAGCAATGAATTGCTGAAAAGAAAATGTTAACTAAATGATTTTGTATGACGCTTTGTCGAAAGACTTGTAAAATGTCTAGAATGAAAAATCGGAAAATTGAAGAACACGATTTAGTCTGTGGACTACTATTTCAGTGTAATGTGATATTTCAAGAAAGTACCTTGAGAAAGGAATAGGAAGCACTTGCTGTAAGCTTAGAAATTTAACCTACATTTGTATTTCATGACTACTATGAAATTGTTAAAGTGTTATAAAATGTAACAAATAATATTATGCTAGCAATGTACGTTAAGTGCAATATCAATGTGAATTGTGTGTGCAAACTGCGAATTGTATGCATGAAAAGTTAAAGTTTGAGTAATTTTAGAATGCAAGTGTTAAATAGGCTCTCCACCAAATACACTTAAAGTGTTAGACATAAAGCTAGTGAGAACCTCAGGTTTAGCTGGTTATAGGGCGTCTTTTCAGGTCTCGTATGTCAAGTTCTAACTAATGTTAGTCGATCGTAGGTGGAAGATTTGAACACCCCCGAACACAGAAAACCCGCAATGGCGGTTTGCTTTGCATCCAACACCGGTGAGAGAGCATTGGGGGAAGAATTTAATTGTGCTTGAATGATAATGTGTGTGTGCGAATTTACACGGGTAAGAATAAAGAATTATACCCAGAAATTACTGTTATTATGTTATACTAAAATTCCTTTCCTTCCAGATTTTGCTGGAAGGAGTAAGACTCTTGAAAGAAAAATGTCGAAGATTGTTGTTCCAGCAAATTTCGCCTGTAAGAAAACATTTTCACAAACAGATATTGCCTTGTAATTGTTGGCCTAAGTTTAGAAGAGTTAAATTTTGACTATTTGTTTAGAATTGCGAGTTTCAACATGGTCCGTTTGGACCACAGTAGTTTAACTATCGCAATTCTGGCGGGAAGTATGTAAGGTTTTAGTTAAACTAACCAAGTTTTATTTTAATTTAAATCTTTTTATAAATATTTAAATCTTTCTCTGTTTCAACTTCCCGTCAGAAGCAGCGCGCGTTTTCAGCTTATGCTAATTTGAAGTACAGCCAAGTACTATTTAAACCAGAGGTAGAAACCTCTTAGTGTGAGAGAGCTTTAGTCTCAGATCACGGTCATTCTGCTCAACGTTCGTCTGACCAGCTAGCAGTTAAAATTATAAGCCATAGTGCTTACTACGTGATTGCATATTGAAATAAATTGAAGTGCGCTAGTATTAGTATATCTTGCTACGCACCCTTTTAGTTAGAGGCCAAACTCCGCGATTCGCTCTGCGAGCAAAGTTTAATTTAATTTCTATTTAGATTTAGTTTAAATTTATTTGATTGTTAAGTTAGGCCCAAGTGCGGTCTTTTACTTTCTGTATCTCTCCCGAGTTGGGAAGTGTGTAAATAATAGTGATTTAATAAAAGAGGATTCTAAATCCCTTTCAAGTGTAGTTATTCTCCAGCACAGCATCTACACCAGAACACAGCTAAGTTTATCAGCTCACTGTTCCAGTTCAGGACTTGAGACTTGAGGATAAGGACCCTATTAAAGACTTTGTCATGTTTCCTAAGGCTATGCACAGAACACTCAGTCCTGATAAGGTCAGGCTGAAATTTTTCATATAAATCCTCTGGACCTTAACAATCGATAAATTATTGGCAATACTGTGCTTAAGTCTAGTTACAGCTTTGTCATATTCAGGTCGCGATTCTAGTAGCAGAGACTTCATGATTAACAAAACGATCAAAAAATCCCATACAAATCAGACAGCTAAAATTACACGTTCTGGATGCAAACGTCCAGAACTATCGGGTGCTGTATTATCCGACTTTTATTGTACTAGCTTTGTTTCATGGTAGTCCTGAGAATGAGCATAAACACACATGCAGAATTCAAAGGAGTTTATACAATGTTTAGATACAAAGGACTGACTTTTATGCAATGCTTAGATACAAAGTATGTTTTGTTGCCCTTTCTCCTGATCAAAATATCTAGAATACTGAACAGAGCTGTAATTTTTCATTGTTTTATTGTAGATAGATGGCGAGATAGAAACGACAAAGTCCTTTACTTGCACACGTGCGAGAGAAAGCAAAGGAAGATGCACTGTGTAAACGTATAATGCAGCGTACAGTACACTTTATTGCCACTTCGTTTTATGTTGATAATAATTCAATTTATCTATTAAACTTCACAATATTTATGTTTGTTACATTAATATCTTATTCACGAAATACGAGCCAGTTTCCCTTAGATTGTCCTTTACCCACTACTAGCTACTACTTCTCCCACTACTTAAACTAGATCCCACTACTTAGGCAGTAGCTCTCATCTTTCTCGTATTCAAATAAACAAACTTACACGAAGGTAAAATATACTGCCCAATTATATAGAGGCACTACTGTATGAAAAACTCTCAAGATTAATAATTTGTCTTCCTTCAAATGCTCGTAGTTCTGTTTATCGTATGAATTTTATTGTTATGTACCATTTGTTTCAGAAAAATATTTTTGCTACTTGTACTAAGTAAAAACTACTCCCTTTTTTATTGCGAGCAAAATGCATGCCTTATATTTATAAAAATTGGAGCTCACTTATAGCGAAGAGTAATATTATGATCGTACAATGCAAGGTGGCGTTTTTTATAAGATTCAACAGAATTCTCTGTCTGTGATCTATAATAAATCGATACTGTAAAAAAAAGAAACCAAATGTAGAAGGACAAATATAATGTATTGACAACGGAAGTGGATGGGGAGTGTCATCTGCCAACACATTCTGCCGTGAAATATCACTGACGTATTACAAATCAAAAGATAATGGTTTCAGCGAACGCCTTGGATTGTATTTAAAGTAGTATCATTACTGATATTATAAAGGGGGAAACTGAGCACAGAGAGATGTTTACAATCCAAAGAATCCATTTCCGAAAAAGTGCAAAAACATGTTAAATGAGCATACGAAGGAGTTTTCCTTGAGTATATGAAAAATACAGTGTGTTTATAAAGGCCCGGACCCATTTTGATATTTAATAACTCATAAAATAAGGAAGATATAAACAAACTTATGGCATTTATTGATGGAATAACTTATATATTTTTCTTTTCAGGTTTGAATATCTTTACTTTTGTAAATATCTTCAGCGCGTGCGGTTAATTTCAGATAATTTCATTTTCCAGTCTAAATATCTGTACTTTTCTAAATATCGTCTGCTTATTAATTGCATTTTTCTCTCTTTTGTTTTTGGCATGTGGGATCGCATATGGGGGTCTGAAAATCCCCATGAATACCGTGAGACACAAAGCGATTTCCCAAAGGTTAATGTGTGGTGTGGACTTATGCACGACCGAGTCATTGGGCCTTTCTTTTTTACAGAAAAGACGGTCTCATCAGTCGTATACTTAGACATGTCGGAAAAATTCGTATTTCCAGAACTAGAAGAGCTTCAGCCACATGTCTTTTTGCAACGAGATGGTGCACCACCTCATTGGGGTACCATCGTTCGTAGTTCTTTGAATGACCATTTTACAGGAAGATGGATTGGGGGAGGAGGTCCAATTCCTTGGCTACCCAGATCACCTGATATAACACCGCTGGACTTTTTCCTTTGGGGATTTGTAAAGGACAACATTTACAGGAGGAGAGTGTCGAACATTGATGACCTAAAAGCCAGAATTACAACCGCAATAGCCTCTGTGGATGCCGACATGCTTGCCGGTACCTGGCGTGAAATTGAATATCGACTTGATATTCTCCGTGCGACGCAGGGGGCACACGTGAAAGTTCATTGACAAGAGTTGTGAAACTTTTTGAGTCTATCTAACCATTTATGTTATTAATTTTAATCTATCTTTGTTATTTTATGAGTTATTAAACATCAAAATGGGTCCGGGACTTTATAAACACCCTGTATTTTAATTTAACTAATTTTATCTTCTGTTAAATTGCACTTAAGGCTATCATAGTGGCCCAATTTGGTTTGATGTCCTAGTTTAAATCTGATTTTTAAAATCTCTGTATCAAATTTCTCAGGTAACTTAGAAGAACAGGGAAGTATGTGACAATTATTCTTTGAGTTTTACTAAAAGTTAGATTTTTGTGTTAAACCCTATTCTGTCTGTGTTGCCTCATGTCATAAGTTTCGCTTAGAATTTATGCAGATATAAAAGCAGGCGACCTTTAAAGTACGAATTTAATCTTAACTGTGACCTATTAGAAGTTTACCACATCATCGCTGTCTGATTGAGAACACTAGTTCCTTTTAAATCTGTGAAACACCAAACGAAGAAAGATAGCTGTGTAGTTTGTATGGTAAGTGATTTACGAGTTTAAAGATAGCGCAGACCGACCAGCTGTTAGGATTTCAATTAGAACTTTGTTTTATAAATAACTGCAGTTACGAGATAAGCAGCCTCATCTTTATAACACTTTTAAACCAGCAGAAGGGGCTTAGTAAACTTATTTAGATTTTAACTTGATTTGCTTTTGTGTTCATAGTCGTTAAAGGCGATAATTCAACAGACTAAGATAACCCTACGTATTACCAGCCGTTGAGTGTTCAAAAAACCTTTAACTTGATACCACAGAGTTATAAATATAATATAGTTTTTCAAATTCTCATGGATTTGTTTCATTTCTGATGAACCAAAGAGTATTTATTATTTGCTTTAGTATCCTTTAATGCAAAATTTGAAAATTCCTGTATTGTAGGCTTACATACATGTAAGACAAAAAATATGAAAGCAAACTTCTAAATTTAATTGGCTATAACCTCTTTTAATTTTCATTTAATTTGTGGACTTCATCTCCATGTCTTAAAAATAGCGCTACAAGTCTAAACTGCGTCATTCAAACTAATCGTACGATCGTACGAAACGCTTAATGCACGTAACCTCTTGCCCAATCAAATAATTGTAAAACAAAACTCGGAACTGAAACTTCTCTTCTTGCTCTGAATTACTGCGACACTCTCCTCTTTTTTTCGAGTACGCTTTCATCGTGGTAAGACACTTACTTCTTCGCTTTAACTTCTGTACTGAGTGGATGCTTTGCTATACTCGCTTATATCACCATTGTACCAAAAATGTAAAATGTTCTGGAAATAGGCACGATTGGAGTGCCAAGTGAATTTTGGCCACAAATGAGAATTTAAATAAATATGGAATTTAATCCGGCTCGACTACTTCTTCCCCAAAATGGATGAACGTTCTAAGCGTCAAGTATCTTCGCAATCAGTATTTCTACGCATCTACATCTCATTGTTATTACTTCAGTGCTTCCAAAATTGTGCTTCAGCATCATTTCAATTTAAGGAGACAGGATTAGATTATGTGCTACTAACCTCCAATGGAAAACTTTAATTCCTCAGTTGGATTTCTGTAAAATAGTATCTGCAAGTCCATCAATCTAAAAATTAGATATCATCAAGTATTCCAATATGGTGTGCTAATATTACATACATATACCCCAAAAAAGGTGACACACAGTGGTTTTAGAAATGAGCATTTTGTAATAGGCAATGAAAACATATCTTCCAGATTTTAAAACGGTTTTTCGAAAGCTCAAAACAAAAGCGAAAACTTAATTTGAGGTGTGAAAGTGAGCTTAGTATTTGACACGATACTGTATTGACGGTGATACTTAAACCAGCGCAAATTTTTATTGCACATTCAAAGCTTCAGATGCCAGATGTTGAGTGAAAAGATAGATATATTTTTAATGAGTGGTTGTGAATCGATTACGCTGTAATAACTGGACTGAAATCTGAGTCTTGAGACAAGATCGTTGAGTCATGAACATGGAATACATGCGTGATGGTATGACTTAAAAGTTACGTTATTATTTGTTATTTTCTTTGTGTGCTGTTATCTTCTTTTGCTTCCTAGTTTTAAACGGCGCCTCAAATTTTGGAATTGAACGTAAATATGGAAGAAAACGTTTTACCTGATAGATTTTTATGTGAAATTCATAGAAATAATATTTGAAGTTTTTCATAAGGAAAAAGAAACCTTTTTTTAATTGAAGTGAATGGATAGTTAGCTTACAATACAAATTTTTTAAGTACAATTTTAGTCAGTTTCGTCTTTTTTAAGATATCGCGCACAGGTATAAACGATGATAGAGATTATGCGTAGTTAAGCGTCCTGTTACAGGTATATTCGTTTCTTGGTTGAAAGTGTTTATTAAGGCTAAAATTTTATATTGCCATAATTTATTTTTTGTTTCAGTAGTTCTACGCAATATTTCTAGTTGGATTAATCTTTTGATGTGTTTAATTCTTAGATGTGAAGAATACTGGAAATGTAAAATAAATGCTGTTTTTAAAATATGGTATTTAATTGTTATTTTTATTTTTCTAAATATAATGAAGCTTTATCAAAGTCATTTTCTAATAATATAACATTCATGAAAAGGCTAAACTGCACTATCGTATCAGCTGTTAACATAAAAGCAGACAGATCAGAAAGAACAGTCTTCTTACACATTTTGGTGCCTAAAAATTATTCTCATGTGCAACACAGAAATTAAAACTTAGGTCTCCATATTTAACAGTTCTTAATAATAGATATGAGTTTACTTTTTCATAAACACCGTTCACAATTCCTCCTTTGAAATGCTAGACAAAATACCGTGCAAACAAAATCTTAACTCTTGTGCAAATTAAAGCATAAGAAATACTTACTCAAAGAAATGTCAGTGATTAACAAAGCTTCCATTTGTATTATCTGCAACAGTTTCATTTAAATCACGAATAATAATAATATTACAATAAATTGGATTAATTTCTAAGCCTGAAATTGGAGATATGTATGCTTGAACAACTTTTGTAAAGAAATACTTTTACGATACATATGATATAGTCAGAAATACACATGCATATAATTTTAGACATTGACATCTTATTAACAGAGCCTGACAGCCAATTATTTGTAAAACTCCAGGTTTTATGACCAAATTCGGCAGAAAATAATAATGCAACTGTAATAGCTCTCAGATAATAATGCAACTGTAATCATCAGTTTTTAGAAGAAAAAAAGAAAAGAAATTACAATTTAAAAAAAAAGAAAACTTTGAAAAATGTATGAATGTCCGGTAATTTATTTCAGGGGCAAGCGGGAAGCTCAAACATTCTAGGGTTGAAATTTTGACTTTCTATTCTTCTGAAAACGTTCTGAAAGTATTTATATTTCGAATTTTATATTTCAATACATCAGAATGTCATATTTTTTTTTAAATTAAAAAGGAAAATATTTTCAGCATGCCCAGTTTTTTAGGTGGACGAGCTTTCAAAGGCGACACGAAATTCATTATAGGATTGTAAATTAAATTCCAGTGAATGCGTTATCTTTAAAAATAAGTAATTCCTATTCAAAGAAAGTTAATAAAAGAAAATAAACACACATCTACTTGAAATTAAGTGTAGTATGCTACATATTTTGAATCAAATAGAAAAATATATAAACAAAACAGACGACCTAGAGAGAAAAATTTCCCCTATAAAGGAACATCAATAATATATTTTCTTACAAGCGCAATCAGGAAAATATCACATGTTTTCATTAACATGAAATTAAGTGAAAGCATATAATTTTAAAATATGTTAATCCTTCAAAATATTTCACCCAATTATGCGAGTAAATAAAATTTAGTTTTATTTTAACTATTGAAATTGTAGCAAAATAATAAAAAAATATAAAAAACAAAAGCACTAAAGCATTCTGTTGTAGCCAGTAGCTATACGTAATTACCCTGATAAAAATAAAACAAATAAGTAAATAAAGTAACTTAGGTAACAATAAAATCTATTTAAACCAAGACAACAGTTAAAATGTTTAAAAATCTCAACATTTTTAGATTTTAAAAGTGGTGACTTAGCACATTAGAGATCACTTTCAGTACTGTGGTATAAATTATTCACATCCTATTGGATTTCTCTATTGCCAAAGTAAAATTTTCTGGAGACGTGTTCGGAAGAAAGAAACTATTGAAACAAATTGCATTAATAAATGTATTAAATAGTATGACATTTCGATTCGAGTGGATAGATTTAAAGAATCTGAAAAATTCAATTAGGCTTCCTTGAATCTTTAGACCTAATACAGCTATATACATTTGTAATCTTTCAGTTAGAACATACATGATAAAGTAGAATTTAAACAATTTAATTATCCATTTGAGAGCTGTATTATAGTTATGGCCAGCGGATAGTTCTATCCTTTAGTTTATAGCCGCTTAAACAATAACTGATAAATTTCGTGTAATTATTTTGGACATGAAGTATAAAATTTAGTTTCAATTTAAGCAATTATGTTCACTATTCAGTATTAGATAAAAAAATAATCTTCCAGAGTGTTGTTTTGTACCTTTTAGCTCAAATTAAAAATAACTGCCTAAAATTTAAAGCTTACATTCGTAAAAGTAATTTTTTGGAATCAATTTCATGCTATTTACACGTGCATCGGTTATGCCTTCAATAAAAGTCGAACAATGTAACACATCTATTCAAAGCATTATTGCAAATGTCTGCCTTAACATTTATACACTATAAATCAAAGAGACGTAACCAGTGCTGTAATAAAACTGAAAGCGATTGCTGCGATGTGCTATATATTGTTCCATTCGCAACAAACACTGAAATGAAAGAAGTAAATGTTCTTTTCCTAATGTACAAGATTATTTTTTGCACATCAATAGCCTATTAAATGTTTATTCCTTTAGTAATTATGTAATGTTTATTTCATGCTATAATTCTGTTTTATTAGATTTATTAATTTTTAAAATGTTTCCAATTAATTAATTAATTTAAATTTTAATTTCCGTTTCATTACATTTTCAGCCGTCTTTCGATTAATTTTTAAGGTAATAAAAAATTACATTAGATTTTCCGTAGCCATCTCTTAAGTTCACTCTGTAGCTGCATATAAATTAAATACAGGTTTATTGCGATTCACCTAACTCATGTATAGGTTTCCTGCTTGTTAGGGAAGAGGTTGCTTTCTGGAAAAATTATAATCCTCACTTAACAGAAAACAATTCGATAAATAAACTTAGTAATATGCGCATGTTTTAAAGCATAAAAATTAAAACTAAAAAAGAAGCATTTAGTTTTCAGGTATAGCTTCAAAATAATCAGAATGCTTCAAAATGCATGAAATCGCAGTTTTGAAGCTTTCGTTCTCTCGTGTTTCAGCTGTCACCATGTTTTGCCGTAAATTCGATCAACATAGATATCTCTGGCGCCGTACTTTTAAAGACTGTCAACAAGCAAAAATAAATAAATAACAATTTAAGTAAAATAAAAGAAATTCGGTTATGAGCTGCTATCGACTAGACGCGGTAAATAAACGGCGAATTATTGGTATCTTTTCAGTCATCGCGGAGAAGCATGAGTTTTTTGTCGATACGTCCACACGTTTCTCAGGAAAATTACAGTCTCTAATTTATGCGTGGGATGGGTTCATTCATTTAGTTTCTATGACAGCTCAATAATACAGTAATTCAAGCAAGCCGCAAGCACGTTTGTCGATGATAGACGATATTTCAATGGTCGCGTTAAGTGTTTTTAACAATTGCAAAAATTTAGTTTTGTAAATTTCTTAGGAATTATACCGGAAAAAAGCTGATATGAAGCTTCAAAAATTGTACAAAATGTATGAAAGTGAAACAGTACTATAAAAATGTATGACTTCTTCTGAGACACTAAATAATTGTCCATATTTTTTAGCCATAAACCAGGTAACATTATATACAGTTTAAATATGCTATACTGAATGCTTCAGTTTTTTTATGTGTTGCAATGAAATTTGCTTTCAACTTTTGTAAAAATACTAAGCTGTTAGCCACGCAAAACCATAAAAATCAGTTGCATCAAAAATGCATACATATGAATTAATTGCATAAAAGGCTTTCAATGTCCAAATTTCCAATGTCCAAATTCCAATGTCCAAAATTTTGTCCAAAAAGTAAGTGTATAAAGAGCTAAATGCATTCTTTCCAAGCTCTCTACTTTATAGTTGGCTTAACGAGTAATTAGTTTCTGACACCAAACAGTTTAAATAAACATACAGACATGCAAAAGCAGTTTAAATCTCAGTTGGGCTTACAAAATAAACTAATGATAAATTACTGCAGTTCGCAACCAAATCAGAAAAATGTACCAATTCCGAGAATTCACGTTCAAGCAATAATAACCAGTAACCTTTTAGAGACATTAAGTACTTTTTGAAAGCAGGAGATTAAAAATGAGCAATGCCCTCTCCGGGACCCGAACCATGGACCTCTCGAATACGCGCCGAGTGTGACGACCATTACACCACGAAAGCATGCTGAAAAGGCGGGAGAAATACCTTATATACTCTCCCTTTTAACAAGTGACTGGGATTAGGGGACCCAATCGCCAAATCTTGGTGTTGGAGAATCATCATCCACCCCCTTTTTTAGTTCGGGCGCCACTGTAGAGACATTCGGTATTTTTTGACAGCAAGATTTAAAAAATGAGCAATGCCCACGACGGGACTCGAACCACGGACCTCTCGAACACACGCCGAGCGTGCTGACCATTACACCACGAAAGCATACTAAGAAGGCGGGAGAAGTAAGTACCTTATAATTTCACACCTGGAGGAACAGTATTTAATTTGCTGACATCTCTGCTTAACATCTACATAAAACGTTGAAATTAACTCTTTCATACTATACTTTCTTTCGCGTTGGTTACTAATTTGTCATAGCAGCTGAAATGAAACTCTCTCAAATCACGAGTCAGACAGCAAACAGAAGATTGCTAAAGCACTTTAGTCTAATCTAATCGCATCAAAATCATACTCGCGCAATCTTCTTAACTCTTTTTATTAAGTTCTTTATTTATACATATGCTTGCGAAGCGAAAATGTGACATGATAAGACAAAAAGTCAAGGAACTACTTACCAAACTAAAAAACTTCACTGATCAAATTGCGTTTTGATACAAAAATTGTTCTTTTTTATTTCCCACATATGGCAATGGTCTAGCCGGCTAAGATGATATAAATAATCTGAGAGATATATTTACAAAAGACGCCTATTTCTACAATATTAGTTACTTTCTTCTGTGTCTAACAATAGGAGTAAAATATTAATTTCTTGCGTAATTCTTTAACATAAGTGTTAATTTTTTAACTGCAATGTGTAGCATATAATATGTAAATACTTTTGTCAGTGTAAACAATTCGTAACAGCAATCACGCTTTGAAAACCTGTTTTAAGTTTTTACTGAAAACTTTTTACTGAAACTTTTTTACTGAAAACGACATGTTTTATTCAATACAGTTTTAAATAATATCAAGCTAAACTGAATTAATAAACACAAATTTAACGGAATTACAACTCATTCTCTCAGGCAAACTGAAGTTTCCTGCAGCGAGCTGACACAAAGCAAGGAAGTAGCGTATTTAATTTATTTGAAATTCTGGGCTATATGCAAATAATTTGCAAGATATTGTTCGTTGATTCTCGTCGAAGAAGCCAAAAAAAAGGCATAAAAAAAGAGCAGATAATGTACAAAGTCTGCGAAAGTTCCTGTTCTTGGTCGGAGGTTAAAGTTCTCAGAGGGTTTTTTAGGGATCTCTTCGGAGAGAAGCCTTGTCAGTCTTCGAAACTTGCCACGTGGGAAATAATGTTTATAGAAGTCAATTAGCCTTGATTTTTGTCACCAGAACAAGGTTCTTATTAGCTTAATTACTTCCATTTGCAAAGAAAGTCGTGCTAGTTCGATATCAGCATCAAACAGAGAAATGATGTCAAATCAGACTAAAATGTTTTAAAAAGGAGTAAAAACTCTGTGAAAATAAGAATTCTTACAAAATAATCCAATCTATTTACCAATTTTTCTTGTTCAGATTTAAACAGTTAAATGGCCAGGTTCAATGATACTTGGAAAAAACATCGCTGGCTCTACAAAATCAGGACGCGGGTCGTGTAAAGGTTAGGCATGTGCAAGACATGTAAAAAAACAGCATTTAAGCAATGATGTTCTTCGAAATGAAATTAGAAGACTTGAAATGGAAAAGACAAAGTATGAAGTGGCAATGTAGCTCAAAATGTCCTGAGTATTGGTGCAGAGACTATAAGGACTATCCTAAATTCCGGCAACTGTTAGTAGACGTCCAGTACCAGACGTAGGTTAACAGCAATCGCACACATGACAATTATCTGTCTTTAACCGGTCAGCGCAACTAAAGCATGACGTCTCCACAGCTGGATGCAAAGAACTAATGTACAGCTGTTACGAGAATACTATACTTGCTAAATATTAACAAGACAGCTTTAACAGAAAGAAAGTCAGTTTAAGAGTCGCACGGCTCATTCCATTATATCCAAGCAAAATAGTCAAAGATAGTGGGGTCTCCTTAACATCTCTAGTAGATGTGGGAATAATGATCAACCTTTCTCTTCACTAAAGTATCACATTCTATCTTGCAAAGCTTTTCTTTGAGTATCTATATTAGGTGAGAACATAGCATGTATTCCCTGAAAGCCCACCTTTACCATACATCAGAAAGAGGAATACATATGGAGGGCGAAAGTTGCATTGGTGCGAATTGCCATAAACTGCAACCGTTAAAATTTCCTTTATATCTTTTTAAGCTCTTTCAAGGCGATAAATGTCATAAAAGCGGGTACTTGCCTTGCCCGCTTTTATGACATGATTCTGCAGTCATAAAAGCGGGATCTTGTGACAAGGTCTTAGCATTTCATGTTTGTTTACTCGACGGCACAAAAAGTACTTTATTTCTGTCACTGCAGGGCAGTTTCCGAATTCAGACTATTGTCTTCGTGCAAGAAAGCAAAGGCATTACGGTCTTGTAATATCCAGCAAAATTTCGGATCTGAATAAAATCAAGCATCTCTAGGATGAATTAAAGCGACACGTGGAAGTTGTAATACCACCCAAATAAACATTACCAGAGCTAAAGATTGCTGTTCTATAACAATGCAACATACTCGCCTGAGAATTTATTGAAATTTTCTTAGGCAGTATGCAAAGTTTCTACAATGCTCGGATCAACATGCAGGATGATCACAACCTGGTAAAGCTATAGTCAGTAGCAGTGGCGTGTATTGTTTTCCACTAAACTGGACAAGGTTTGAAGAAAAATTATAATACTCTCTAACCACGGGGAGTTCCAGATGATGGAGTTCCAGATGATCGTCTTATAAAGGTAATGTTCAGTACCAATGTTTATGTATGTCCTCGGAAATATTCCTTAGAGAGGTGGTATTAGAGATGGTACACAACAAATTTTACTATATTTTGAATACGAAAACTATTGAATAAAAGCATGGTACGCTCTAATAAATCTGTGAATATTAGATGAGAAGGGTAACTAAAGTGGACATATCATAATAAATAAACGATATTTTAATTTAATAGATGTCATAAAAATAAGTAAATAATTGGAAAAAGGTTATCTATCTCAAAAAGAATAAAAGACCAGCAAACATGCTACATCTCAATTTACATATTCCTTAATCATTTTAAAATTGTATAGCCTCCTGTTTTTGAATGATAGATATGTTTCATTTGGTACAATGAGAACTCATTGGATAGATCTACCTTTTGAGATTATTTGTTGTTCTTTTTGAACATGTAATATTCCAAAGGGTTCAATGGACAATCTACTAGGGCCATAGCACTGCTACTGACAGATGACCAACATGCTGTGAAAAGACGGCTTTATAGCTTGCATATGCACCGAAATACTCTCTAATTTGGGGATCCATTCAACTTACGGTTCCCTTTCTGTGTCTTAAACTTGGAATTATTGAGTCTAAATACAAGGTCTGTCGCGAAAGTAATGCGCCCATTTTTTTTAAGAAATTTATTGAACCGATTCGTACAATTACTCAATATTCTTTGAAATACATCCCTCCTGTTTTAACACACTTGTTCCAACGCGGTTTCCATGCTTTATATGCGTCCTGGAAGTCCGTCACGGGGATGTCCTTTAGTAACCTCATCGTAGCTGCCTTCATGTTCTCCAGGGTCCTCAAATGCTGTCCTTTGGCGGATTTTTTTAATCTTCGGGAGCAAAAAGAAGTCGGACGGGGACAAATCAGGATTGAAGCAATGCAAAAGTATCCGACGGCATTTTCTCCAGTTTGAAACAAAAGTTTGCGCATCGCTGCTCGAGAGTTTTTCCATCTCGATTTCGACCAAACACTAACACAAGGTTTCACTGAAACAAGCATTGTGATTCTCCAGGAGTTTGGAGCCGACTGCGCTGGTCGCGCTGTGTTCTCAAGACTCCACCCACCCTTCCACGCAAGCGATAGATAATCGCGGCAGAAGAAAATGGGGAGCATTATGTTCGGGACAGACCTTGTATTTTACTGTACAACCATGTATTTGTACAGCTATAAGAAAGTTGAAATTTCTTACAAGGGCCTCTAATAGTTAAATGCATGAATACTACTGTAAGAAACTTAAGCAACAAATTCATTTTTCAACATACAACCATGAAATTGTTGAAAATGGCTTTCTTCCTTCAATACAATGAAAAGTCAATTCACTAGGAAAGTGACGCAAGACTTTTTTTATGGATGACAATGCCCAGCCACACACAACTCATGGTATAGAAGAGTTTCTGGAACGAGAAGTTGTTCACAGAATGGACCCGCCAGTGTGCTCCCTTGATTTAAATTTCATTGAACATGTGTGGGGTGCCTGGAGGCACAGCCTTACTCTCCGGAGAACACCAGACAACTGTGCAGAGTCTTTAAGATTTTCGATGCAGGAGTCATGAAAACTGTGCAGTGCCCTCACCGGGATTCGAACTCCGGACCTCCCAAATGCGTGTCGAACGTGCTACGAGGTACACCACGAAGACATGTGGAAATGAGGGAGGAAATACCTTATAACTGAAACAGATGTTTCTTGAACTCTTACCCCAAGAACTGTTAGATAATCTTATAAGGTATTTTCTCCCTCCATCCAGCATGGCTTCGTGGTGTAACGGTAGCACACTCGGCGCGTATTCGAGAGGTCCAGGTTTCGAGTCCCGGCGAGGGCAAAGCATATTGTTTACGTCTCCAGCATCAAAATTCCTAATGACTCTACAATCTGGTGTTGAGTATTGACAGATGATGCAACGCAGCCATGGCACTTAGAGAAGGTCACATCCCTTACTAAGGCTTTGATTTTTAATGAGGAAAACCACAAAACCAGCTAGGCAAAAAAATTTATTAGAATTTTATATTTGTTTATAGATTTTTATACTTGCACTTGATTTACTTATGTTCTCAGAATTTAAATGATATTGTAGATTAGTTCGCAACAATATAAATTATTTATAATTTCTTTTAAACCTAATTCTTTAATTTTTTACTTTTATTTGCTTTTTACGGATAGAAATTTTGTTAAATTCAAATTTCATTCCTTGCAGCAATGGCGCAAGAGAATTATTTAAATTTAATTTAACTGTACTATATTCTTGAATTTCTTAGAATATTCTGTAATTGTGATCTTACTTAGAAACCACGTGCAGCAGAGACTTTTCAATAAATTTCACACTTTCTTAGACAGCTAACTATTTTGCTCGCAGATAACGGCATGTGATTTTCCTTAACTGCAGTGTCTATGAGTTTACATATTCTTTTTGTATTTTCATCTTGAGCTGAGCTACTTATAGATGCCCTCGTGCCATGCACCAACAACAAAAAAATCCGAAAATATGTATATATATATATATAATATCAACATGAAGAGGATTTAAATGGCCGTTGGTGGAATAGCTTGGACCCACAAAGTATACACCTGGTTACGCACATGCTTCATTTATAAACGTATTCATGAGAATTTTCATCCATAAATTATCCAAATAAGAATCATTAAAGTTATGCCCAAATGAACAAAAGAGTTGAATAATCAAATGAAACTTTTAAGTCCTCTTACTTGATAAAAAATAAAAAGGGTCTGCCCAACTGCATTAAATCAAAGTTTTTGGAAATAATTAGATTGTGGGGTTCCACCCTTTTACCTAACAACTACGGAGGAACCTAATGAACAGCTAAGCGAATATTCGCTTTAGTTCAGGAACAGAGACGTAAACTCGACAAGTGTTAATTACCCTTTATTGCTCAAAATAAGAATTAACAGATGACCCCTTTCTCAGGGCGTACAGTAATGCCTCCATTTGGGCTTGAACTCCGAATAATAGGAAATAAGACTTAAACTAATGTTTAACTAAAGAGATATATCCGAAGCTATCAAAACTCTAAGTAGTTGGCCCCTAAATATCGAATAAGCTAGCGAAGCTATCAAGGACCTATAATACGGCCGAACGTAGTAACAGCTTAGAGATTCGTAGCCAAAAGACAAACGCGCTACTCAGAAACTCTGATTCTCTCTCTCGAAGTCAGTGAAACTTCGACTTAAATACTATCTACTACTCATTTGCATTTAACGCGATTCTATAAACACATTATAATAGGAAATTGTAAGTTGAAATTATGTTGGACAGGAAAGTAGCTTTAACTAAAGATAACTGTTAAAAACCTAGGATAAACCTTACAAGATATTAAACTCAGTAAAGGAAATTATATAAATTTCGCGCCCAAACATATTCTCATCCAAAATTATCTATCAACTAGTTCTTCAGAGTTTCGATAATATCAGAAAATAAGCATGATCTCAAAAACCACGACAAGCAATAAAATGTTGTGAAATAATTATCATAGTAATTTTTCAATAATAATTTAAATGAATGGAATATAGTTTCCTGCAAGAAATCTATTTAGACCAAAAGTTAATATTTTTATTGTTTTTAGCCTATTAATATATTTATTGCTCATTAATATTTTTATTACTTTTAGTGCTATATTTTAGTTTGTGGCTTTATTATAATTATTAGTCTCTTTCTCATAGTCTCAGAATTGTAAACAATGATTGCAATTATTTAAGGTCATGTAAAGTCATGTAAAGTCATTAAGGTCATGTAAGGCTTTCGTGCCTGGCTTTGATAAAGAAGTAATTAAAGAAAATGGTGAAGCAATTCGGCTGCAGAACAGTAAAAGTCGTCGTCGTCTTTAAACAAAAAAGTCGGCGGAATTCGATTGCAGCCTAGTCAAAGTTCTCTTCTTCAAGCCAAAATGTCGCTAGCTTCTTTCTCACTGAAAGTTAGTTATTTACAAAGTCGCTGGAAAATATCAAAAATCCATACAGCCAGCAAATAAATGTAATTTCGAATACAAGTAATAGCAAACAGGTAAAAACTATCAAATACTTATCATAATATTTTTGCACATTAATTAAAATGAACTGAACTATAACATACAACAGTGGTTTTGTAAAACGCATAACTTAAGTTGACACTTATGAACTTTTGTGAGGGCAAATTATAAAAGTGAAATAAATCTTTTTCAGTCACCGACAAATTTTGTAATAAGAAGTTACGTTTTTATGTTTTTGAATATTTACCTTTACTGCTTTACCTCATGCGATTTTTCGCATAGTGTGAGTTACAGAAAAGTTTTATAAATATTTTGAAAAGAATATAAATAATTTAATAATAAATATAAATAATTTAATAATAAATATAAATAATTTAATAATAAATATAAATAATTAGTAATATATTTGAATTTGTAAAACAGAGCCCATAACAATCATCCCTTTAATGATCAAAAAGCTAAATTTCAGTGGCCAGTGTGATTATTTAATTATGACAAAGCACGCGAGTTCTATGTGCCTGGAAAATGATACCTTTATGTATAATTTTCTAAGGGAAACTGGCTTAAATTCATTTAACGAAGGGGAAATATGACAACGCAATCAGCCTTTTTATTCCGAAGACGAAATTATCAAAGTTTCGTAGCTTTTACAATTCCGCAGCCACGAATAAGGCTAGAGGTTTTTCGATAATGTATGTGAGCCGGTATAGAAAAATGATTTGTAGAAATGTTCAAAGTAGGATGTTGCAAAACTGGTTTCGTTACAGGACAGGAGAGTCACTGCTTAGATGGCAACAACATCATCAAGACATCAGACTTTTAATTTTATCCTCTTATAAACTTAAACTGTTATTTAACTAGATTAATTTTCTTCATTTTATCAAATTAAGTTCTAAGACGTATAAAATATGAACGAAATATAAATCTTTCTTAGACAAGGCTAACAGGGCATTTATTGTTGGTTTTATATAAAAGTACATGAGAATTTATGCATTATGTTAATCTTAGACGGAGAAAAATTATTAATATACCGTCAGGTAACAGAATTTTGAATTTTCATGTGGGGGACCATGGCGCCAAAACTTAAGAAGTAATTTCCTAAAATTTACTTGGACATTCTAGCACCGAAAATGTCTTATATGTACTAAGCTTGTGTAGAGTACTTAAATGTACCTTCTTTCGAAACATTGTAAATGAAAAGCTTTCTTCGAAACACTTTTCATTTACAATTTCATTCGAATAATTTATTAGCGATTTTTATATCACCGCGATATTCTTTGCATTATGGGAACGTATAATTAAAGTAACCGAGGTGAATGACCGAACGAAATAAAGAAAATTGATTAGTATAAAATGAAGAAAAAAAATCCAATCATTTTCAGTTTTTCATAAGCGTTGTTGAAATATATGCTAATTAAGACTATGAAAACATCAGTCTTCACTTCAGCAAGCGAAGTGAAGGGCGAGTCTGTCATTTCACGGGTTAAAATTCAGGTCATTGGTCTTTACAAACAAAAGTGCCTGATAACTCAGATCAACTGAACACTTTTTACTCTTTGTAATAAACATTTCCTGTTCTAATTTAGAAAATATTAGTTGCTCGTTCAGATCTCTGATAGCATGTAGTAACCTACAGATTCAACGATTAATTATCCATTTTTAGTCTAAAATTTCTCAATTCTTCGACGTTTTAATTGTTCATTGCTGACATATGACACTGAACTGCATTATTATGCTTCGGGCTGTGTATGGCAGAATTATGCGCTTTTAAAAAATAACAAATAATGTTAACATAAATTACAATTTACGAACAAGCCTCAGAATGTCAGTAGCAGTGAATAATTTATTTTACATTGAACTCTGCTTCTTCTAAGTTTAGATGTTTTATTAAATAATAGTCTTTTTCTAAGCTGAATTTATTTTCAGTACTACTTAAAGTAAGAGACCCTGATTTGATAAGAGTCTAATTTATTCAATATTAAAACATCAGACGCAGAGATTAAATACTAAAGTATGAGAAACTGTGCATTCAATACTAAGGCACTATCTGAATATTTAAAACTGGATATTAAATTAGTCGAATTTCAGATGGAATCAAAAGTTTTTGCGGATAGGCACGAGAAGAAACGTTGGCTATTATAAATATACACATATTCATACCTTGTCTTTGAAATTTAAAAAAAAAATGGTTTAAAGCAAAGTGTACCACGGTATCTGTAACTTGTTCTTGCTGTCACAATTAACAAATTTTGCTTCATCATTTATGAGACCATAAGATTCAATGAAATAAGAGAGAGTATTAGAATAGAAGAGAAAGTTGTACGGATTCTCCACAAATTCAATTTTCAGGTCAGTTTCTCCCCTATCAATAAAATTCACGGTTCGACTCTAAAAGATTGCAAATTCAATTTTTAGGTCAGTTTCTCCCCTATCAATAAAATTCACGGTTCGACTCTAAAAGATTGCGTTTCTGACTTTAATTCTTGGGGAATTTATAGTATATCGTGTCAGTGTGGCTTGAGATATATTGGCCAAACAAAAAGAGCGTTAAAATTTCTTATCAAGGAACATGAATCGTATGTCCGAAAGGACGAAATTGACGAGTCTTCAATAGCGTATCATACTTGGAAATTTAATCATAATTTTGACTTTGGATCTGCAAAAATTAACCAAAAGGCTTCTTCCGTTGGTGAATTGGATTTTCTTGAGGCTTTTCATATTCACAAAGACTTAGCATGTTTAGTGAATGATTTTAAGTCTAATCCACTCCTTCCTAACGCTTTCAAAATTCTATTAACATAATTCTTGATTATTGTTTTTGCCGATAGATGGCGTTGCCTCCTCGTGCGTGGTTCTACCCGAGGGTATAAAAAAGCCGTTACTGAGGTTGCTTTCCCTTTCTATATATTTTGTTCTTCTGATCAGGAGCAGCTGCCCTCGAAATCGATTGAATGTTTTTAGTAAATGTACGCCAAATACAAGGTTGTTTCAGCGATTTTGAAGAGAGAGTGCATTTGTCGTGGTTATTCTACAGTTGGTCTGAACATGAAAGGAGTAGTAAAAGAGATGATTCTCAACAAATATCATCAAATGTCTTAAAAAGTAGAAATTTATACGACAGTTCCACCAGGTACCAGCTTCTAACTATATGGGAAACGAAAGTTTAATACTGTTAAATGTTAAATTGCCACTTGAAAGATTGATGAACACGTAATATGTTATGATAGGTTATGATTTCACGCTCTGATTTTTTAAGCTATGTTTCTAAAAACTATTACAAATACTTTCAAAAAATCACAATAGCAAAGTATCTCACTACCTAGAATTTAAAGGCTAGTTTTAGAAATAGATTCATACAAAATTGTTAATGTATGTAAATGTAAATAAATAAATATACACTAATTAAAACAGTATACAAAGAAATCAGTACTCGAATTTTATAGCTGTAGAAGGATAAAATGACATGACAGCAAAGTTTTTAGGATTATTTCTGAATAGAAGAACGTCTTTTGTGATGGAGAAGTAGGGAACTTTGTTAAAGGCTTTATCAATCACAGTGGAAGACAATACTCTGCCAATGGCAAACGATTTGAAATACTTGAATTCCTGAAAAAGCAAAGATTCTGGAAAACAGACTTTGAAAGCATGATATATGTAAGTCATTTTTTGCTCAGCAATGTGACACAATTTTGCACGGGGCAGCAGACAAACAGAAAATGGTTTAAGTTAAACAGTAGTTCCAGATCGCCCTCGAAATTGGTAGATTTTTCCTTGAAATCCACGCTAATATAAGGTTCTCTTTTTTTAGGGGGTGAGATTCTAATTTAACAATTTTTTTGGAGGGGGTTCCCTTCCAGTTTGGTTCCTTATGATAGTTTGATTCATTTTTATCCCTTAGGCGCATAATTCCTAAATCACTTTATCGTACATGCATAATTACTAAATCACTTTATCGTACACGCATTATTATTAAATCACTTCACTTACAGATTTTAAGTAATACTCGTGTTTTTAGAATCGCGTTAAATGCAAATGAGTAGCAGATAATATTTAAGTTCCACTGACTTAGAGAATCAGAGTTTGACTAGCGCGCAGTTGCTTTTTAGTCACATCTCTCTAAGCTGTTATTACGCTTGGCCGTATTACGGGCCCTTGATAGTTTCGCTAGCTCCAAGTGGAGGCTTTGCTGTACGCCCTGAGAAAGAGGCCGACAGTGTATCTTTATTTTGAGCAATAACGGGTAATTAATCCTTCTTGAGTATTGCGTTTCTGTTTCTGGACTTAAGCGATTATTCAGTTAGCAGTTCACTAGGTTCCTGCACACTTAGTTACTAAATGAAAGGGAGGAACACTACATTTTTATTTCTCAAACTAAAGGTGTATAGTTAGCCCCTTTCTCAGGGCGTACAGCAAAGCCTCCAATTGGGCTTAAACTCAAAAGTGTAAGAAATAAGAACTTAACAAATGACTAACTAAAGAGATTTAGCCGAAGATAACACAAATCTAACTAATTGGCTCCTAAATATCGAATTAGCTAGCGAAGCTATCAAGGGCCCATAATAGGGCCGAGCGTAGAAACAGCTTAGAGAGACGTTGCCAGAAGGCAAACGCGCGCTAATCAGAAACTCTGATTTTCTCTCTCGAAGTCAATGGAACTTCGACTTAAATACTATCTACTACTCATTTGCATTTAACGCGATTCCAAAAACGCATTCTGGTAAGGAATTTGTAAGCTGAAATTAGAATAGACAGGAAAGGAGCTTTAACTTAAAAATAACTGTTATAAACTTAGGATAAATCTTAGAACCTTTCGTTCCGTTTAAATAGCTTAATTGGTTATGCCTGAGGGAACTTCTCAAAGATATATTGAAAACTAATAAAATAATTTAGTCTTCCAATTAATAAATCCTTAGAATTATTGCATAGCATCTGTTTTAAGTCTATAATCATAATAACAAAACTTACGCATGTTTAACACATTTGTATTTTTAAATTCTAGAGCAATCTTCTTCTCCTTCGGGAGAGTTATGCTAAGTGAAAGCTCTTACCATACGGGAAAGCAAAATCATTTAAAGTCAGCAACATAGCAGATTAATAAAAATCAAAAAATGAAATTTTACAAAACGCATTATGAACGCTTTTTGGAATTTATTACCGATCTGAAGAAACCGAAAATTGTTTTAGAAAGAACAAAGACTAAGCTTCAGTTTTTAACAGTTTAGTTAAATTTAGATTCATCGAACGTTGAACACGTGATGAGGATTTGAATCTGCTGCTCTGCGTGTTCTATGTCACTTGTTGCCTCGAACATTAGAATTATAACTTGTGATTAAATAATATTTTATAAAGCCTTTTCCAGTGTTTTCGTGTTATTGATGTGTCGATATACCAACATATACAGTATTACAATACAAGAATCACAATATAATTCATGATTACAAAATTTCTTACAAATTTTCTTTCAGTAGTTTTTGTGTAATTGACAAATAATTTTCATTCTTTTCTTTGTTGAGACATTTAATATACTTTTAAATCTGTCGTATTAATTGACATGTGGACTCGGAACTATGAAAATAGTATGATATTTGCGTCTTTCAGACATAATAAAGCTCTTTCATGGATGACTATATTTGATTATTTAGATTACGGCAAAGCACTCGAGGGTTATCTGCGTAAGGGAGGGATTCCTTCATGGTGGGCTTTGTAAGACAAACTGGCTTATGCTCACGTTATCCATGGGTAAAATTCACGAAAATATCCATGTAGCCAGCTCGTCCTTCGGGATCCGAACCTGGGTCGAACTACCAATATTCAGCAACTTTGCCCGCAGAATGGCTCTTTTACACGAAGGATTTGACGATAACATTTATTTGTGAAGAAACTGATGATATTTCAAATTAGTGAGGGTTGAAATGGTGTTGCATGTTATTCCCTTCCCATAATTTGAAGGTATCCCAAAATCGATCCCGATAGTGAGAAGTTTTATTTATTTATTTATTACTGAGAATTTCAGCACTATAAAGCGCTTGAAGATACACTAAGACCCAAATAACACTCATTCAAGATAATGGAATATTTTTCAACCTTTAAAAATTTAATTATAAATTATTTTTCAAATCTCGGTGATACGTAATTCCCAGAAAAAAGCTAAATTTATCCTAATTCATTAATGTTGATCACATTTATTATTATCTTCACTAAAAATCTTTTGATTTTAATTATCAGTATATAATGCTGAATAGCATGAACTTTAAATGACTATTAGAGCGGAAGATAGTTTTGGCTCGATAATTCACATTACTATATTTAGGAGAAACTTAATGCAGAAATGAATGAAAAAATGTGCAAATGGTACACATTTGCCAAGTAATGCATTCTATAAATTTATTTCAGCAGCCTTTAGCTACTAAATTAAGGAAGTTAACTTAGCTTATTTGCTAAATTTAGTTAAAGAACAATTAAATGATGAAAACAGTAAACAGGCTGATTATTAAAATTTATATTTACTTAATTTTTACTTAACGAATTTGCATGCAAATTAATCATAACGACCATCAAGAAGACCTCCCTCCCGGTCCGAACTCAATTCCTAATCTCCGGAAATTTTTATAAATAAATAATGTTGTTAAATCTTTTAAAATTTGAAGAAGAAACTGAAGTATAAATAAAGTAAACCTTAATAAATAAAGCATTGCCGTATTTTTCTATTCCTATTTACTCTTTTAAAATAGTCTCGTTTAACGACGTTTCCTTCAGCGCTGCGTTTTGTAGAAACATATCATATCCTGAACATTTATCTGTTCTACCTGTAATTATTATTTAGGTTAAAGGATGTATTTTTAGAAATATGAAAACTAACGGTATCGCTGGAAGTAACTTCCAGATATAAAATACATTCAGAAAATATTATGACTTTCAAGATAGACATGAAATACATCACAGTGTAATAATTTACACAGCAGTTGTAGTTTATGTGCTTCATTTTCGTAAATCGAAGTTTTAGTGCGGAAATGAAATGTTAAATTTTGATCTAAGTCTAGTAAAAAATGATCAGAATGAATACCGAAAGAGTTTTGACCATTTGATGAAAAGCTTTCAAACAAGGTACATCCGATGAAATGGGTAAATTTGCAGACAATTAGATAACTTTGACTTTATTTGGTTTGAATTTCTATTCAAAATTAATATCTTATGTATTTTTATAATTAGAAGGGTACAAATATAAACAGATAGAGCCACGAAATTAAAATAAGATAACATGAGACAAATCACAAGCACACTTAGACATCCGCGTGATGCAAACTGTCTCATGAAGTTTCTAGACAAAGACCAACGAGATTCAGCGTGATCATCAGTCTTTTAATTCTGAGACCCTATCACTCAACATTTGTTACAGTTTGCAGTATAATGTGTTTTAAAAGTGAATTATCCCTAGTTTCTTGTGCAGCAACAAAGTAGCCTGTTAAATCCGGGTTTTGGTTGACGCTTTGCAGTGCTTCGTTTTAAAATTAAGGAGAAATTAAGATTTTTTCTTCGTTTAATAAAATAAATAAATATATGGACTCTCACCTTTTTGGAAAGCTTTTACTTAAGTCGAGAGTCTGGAAAACTAAAGCGAATTATTGCTGTCTTATTAATCAAACAGAGAACGTAAGAAGGTGTCTGATTTAATATTAAAAGGTCAGACAGATATGCACTGGACATCAACAACAAACACTATCAAAAAATTATATCTAGAAATATTCGATATACATCGGTTATTAAAACGTACGGCATCAAGAGACAAATCATTGAAGAGGGGCCAAATAGCAGTACTTTGAAGCGAATCAATTTCAAATTTTATGTCTGTTGTCTGTATGAAGTTTAATGCTGCAAGGAATAGAAAACTAGATAAATCCTTGCAGTCCAAAGCTGCAATGGCATATAAAGCCAAATGCTTAACAGAGGGATTATATCTTTCTTTACATCATATGAAAGAAAACATTTCTGAAAATATAAAAATTTAGCTTTAAAGACGAATATATCAACAGAATTTAAACATAAGCGGAAAAGACAAGGTTAGTAATTTATATTATCAAGTATCAATTGATAAGAAAACTAATTTTTCAGAAAAGTATTTTTTCATGGTAGAAATTAAGGAACTGTTAGATGTTTCAGAAATTAAAGAACTGTTAGGTTTCACAACAGAAATCAAAATATGAAAAATTAAATCAATTATCTTCCGATTTTGTTTTTAATTGGTGGAAAATTAAATCCAAAGGCCATTGGGTTTAGGTAATTTAAAGGCAGCAGTTATCAAACTTAAATATCCGCGTGCTATATAAATTCTGCAGAAACTCGAACAGATATATCTAATTTAAAAAATTATATTATTTCAGAAATTCTGGAGACTGTAAAGTAGCCGCAAGATTAGAAAATGGGACCTTGCGGGTAGTAATGACCACCCAAATCTATGATTTTCTGTCAACGTTTTGGAAATTTTTTAAAACCTTTGGCCCAGAAACTTGATGGTCGCAAGTCTGAAAACAGTTCAACCTCATTTCGGACGTCCTGTGCAGAATGGAAGATAGCACCAGCAAGATGTTGCTGCAGGTGTGGAAAAAAAGTAGAAGTCCGAAGGAGCGGGGCTATATGGGGTACCAATTTGAGTCCGTACAGAGTCCAGGCGGTGAATGCAGACACATGTGGTCTTGCAATATCGTGATGGAACATTACCTTTTTGAGTTGGAACTCAGTTCGACGTTTTTCTTTGATAACAGCGCCAACACGGACTAGCATCTCGCTGTACACCTTACTGTCGAGGGTTTTACCTTTTTCCGGATACGCTTTGTGCATAATACCACGGCCATTCCACCAGATACAAATCATGATCTTTTTGTTAGTCAAATTGCGCTTTACCGGTGCAAACCAACCCCTTTTCGGCCTGTGTTGTTGAAGTAAATTCACTTTTCATCGCAAGGGACGATCCGGTCCAAGAATTTTATCCTTGCGTTAATATTCGAGTAGATAAGTGCAGGCTCGAACACGTCTGTTCTTATCTCCTTGAGTCAACCCATGCGGCATCTAGCAATTGAACGTGTACGTCAAGTTTATGCGATGCATAGCATGATAATGGACATGGCACTAACGTCTAACTCCTTAACAAGCTCTCGAGTGGTTGCATTCTCATCTTCTTCCAAAAGTTCTAGTATGCGGGTTTCATCAACATCAGTAGCCCAGCCAGAGCGCTCTGCTTCTTGAGTGTCATAGTCCTTGTTTTTGAACTTTTGGTACCAAACCTTCACAGTGACGTATGATACAACATTACTTAAAGTAGTTGTACACATGATTTGGTGACATTCTGTAGCTGACTTTTTGCAATAGAACTGGAAGTAAACGATAATTGTAATCTGGCAGCATGATAGTTTCATTTCAGATACCTGATGATAACGATACACACTTTAATGATAACGATATTGTTTTACAAGTTTCACAACACAGTGTTCTAAAGCAAGTCTCTTTTTTTTCAAATGCCAAAAATCGTTTGACAAGATATGATTAAACATTCCAACGCAAACTGTTTGTGCAGGTGATATTGGGGGTTGGCAGGGAACTTTCGTTAAAACACGATATTATTAAAAGATTTATGGTATTATAATTTGAAGTAGATATATTTAATGAATGGAAAAGTTTACAGATGTAACAAACTTATTTTGTGTATATATATGCATATAATTCTTCATTTTTTCCTTAAATGGCTAAACACTACTTGCATTGTATATAGGGGAGTGCATTTACCTCTTTGCCTCAACGAAAAAAATATGTAGGCGCCTTGATATGCTTGGTACGAATAAATAGTGTCGACTCTCGATATAACAACCGTTCCATTATAATAAATGGTACAAAATGTCCCTAACTAATAGGCGTATACAAAATCTGTCTCGTTAATAATGACCACTCGTTATAGCGTGCTTTTTCTGTAGAATGCAAGTACATTATAGCGAGTTTCATTTGTATTTCTCATCATTAAAAAATCAAGTACAGTTTTTTCATTGCCCGTTTCAAACTGTAAAAACACAAGTCTATGTCGGCTTCCAAACATTACACTGGAATCCGAAAAATCATCCTTGTTCTTTTGCGATTTTATATACAATGCTAGTCAAATTGCTTTCGAATTATTTGTTCCTTTATGCATGATAACATCTAGTTCTTGACTTTTATTTCTCTTGAAAATGATATATTTTGAATGACTAATATCGCATTGCTTATAATTTACAGTTTTTAAAGCAAAATGATATCTTCGTTTCACTGCTTAGTTTCTTTATCTCACCGCACAGCCTTCTAATGCAATAAGCCCGACCAATAGCCGAGTGGCTCAATTTAAGGTTTAATTTATTTGATCATGGCAAACCATGCGAGGGCTATGTGCCGAAGGGAAAGGATGCCTTCGTCGATAACTTTCTAAGGGATACCATGTTACAACGAAAAAAACCACGAAAATGCTCTGAAGCCAGCCCGCTCGCATGGAACTGAACCCAGGTCGAACTACAACTGTTCAGCGGTTTTAACCGCTTGCTCACTGGTGTGGCTGCTGAAATTTAAGGAAAATACCGGTTGTTTGTGCCTGACTGGTTTCTATTGACAAAAGGTACTGACTGCGTGGGTTTCATGATTTCCCACAAGTGTTACGGAAGTACTTATCTTTAAAAATCGTAGCTTTTGAGTACTTTTTTACTGTAGCTAATTAACCTAACCTAACCTAACCATTAAAGAATGAGTGACAATTTACCTGCAGTTATCAACTCCCACTTATTTTTCTCATACTTTTAAATTTTAAATGTTGAACTAATTACTTAGGCCAATGGTTCATAGAGTAAAATCCTAAGCATCAGATGCTTAAGACAATATTTTAGTTCTACCCAGTATCCTCAATTCATTTTGAATCCAACATAAATTCTTGAAAATTGTCAAAACGTGGATTTCTTGTGAAATAAATATAAATGCTTATTTAAAGTTTTCCACCTTTTAAATCACGCAACGTCTATTGTTGTAGAAAATAACAGGAGTTAAAATTCAGTTACATTTAACACAGGTAGCAATGAGCAACAATTAAAATTACTCAAGCAAAGTCTGACTAGGGGAAACTGCTTAAATTACTGTCATCCACGTCTTTGCAAAATATTCAATTATAGTTCTCCCTTTCCTTGGGTATGTATTTTCGATAAAGTTCAAACCTTTTTTTTTATATGCAAAGTTTTAACGTAAATTACAATAAGTGCCAATCACAAATAGCGTAAAAGTGTTACATTTATTAACGAGTCTGTGGAATTTTCTTTCTTCTTGTCGCTTTAAATTAAATTGTCATTTACGTACTGTTCACGTATATTTTAAAAGAGTGTTCACGAATGACAAAATGGAGGAGATGAAACACTGATAGTTATAATTCTGATGGTTTAACGGGCTGGTTGCACTGGACTTTCGTGGCTGTTCGCTTTCTCAATGCTAGTATTTATAGACGGTGTCATTATTATTATGTGCACACGGAAGGAAGGGATGCCCTCGTGGACGACTTTCAAGAAAAACTAGCTCGTATTAACAGGGAAAACCACGAAAACTTCCCTGCAGCCAGCCCGTTCGTATGAGTAAAAACCAAAAATTAAAAATTACCTCAGTCAGCAATATTTTTTCCTGTTAATACTTTGTACTTTTAAACATAAACAGAGCAACTTTTTCCAAATAACTTTTGTTTTTAAAAGATTAAAGAAGTTTTAATAAGAAATATTAAATTTTTAATAAATTTAATGGTACCTTTATTTAATAACTTAAAAATAGTGTGAAACCATTTTTCAATTGTCTAAATTGGCATCTGTTTTTTGAAAACAACAGTATTCCGTAGCGGAAAAAAATATTAGCAGAATTTTGCTACAAAAATGCTGTAAATTCAAATATGCAAACAGCTCATAATAATTCATTAGAATCTTATTTTGTCACCTTCTGATTCCCAAGATGAATTTTAATCAAAATCTCTAAACATGAGCAAGTTTTCTAAACACGTGACTAGGCCCTGTGGTTACAGCCGTTCAAGGTTCGAAAACAGAATTATGACCTTCAGACTTGAAGACGCTGTGATAACAGCTGTCTCTTGCAGTGGGGAATAACACTGCTGTACTCCGGCATAAATTTTACTCTATTTCAAGATGCACTGTTTTCAATTAGACTATTTTTGTTAGTATGATTGTCCTTGGCTATCAGTATTTTTATGGTGCATACGAATTATTCTGTAATCAATAATATTATGTTGTCGTTGTCATTACAGAATATCGTTCTTTGTTTTGGAGTAAGACCAAACTGTTATTTTTGTGAAAAGTTTCAAACCCAGTTTTTATAAATTGTGATTATAGATGTTTCGACACCTAATATTGACAGAGTCGCCACTGACACGGTAATGCGTGTTTACTTTACAACGAACTCCTGGGGGGGGTTAAGTTATGAGGTGGACAAACTAGACTTTATACGAGGTATCTGACTATGTGATCCCAGTTCGAATAGTCTCTTTGGAATTATATATTTAATTAAGGTTAAACGCTTCACCTTGTTACACATCTCATAATTGTGTAGAGTCATTAGGGTTTTTAAGCAGGAGACGTGAAAAATGAGCAACACCCTCGTCGGTACTCGACCCCTGGACCTCTCGAATACGCCTCGAGTATGCTTCCAATTACAATAAGAAAGCATGCGGAGAGACTGGAGAAAATACCTTATATACTCCTCCTTTTATGGGGAGACTGGGAATTAAGGAACCCTATCACCAAATCTTGGTAGTGACGATATATCATTCACCACCTTTTAGTTGAGGTGCCATTTGTTGAGTCATTAATTTTTTTGATGTAGAAGACCTTGTAGAGTCATTAGCTTATTTGAAAGCAGGAGATCTGAAAAATGAGCAACACCTTCGTCGGGACTCGAACCACGAACCTCTGGAATACGCGCCACGATGGCACTCTACACCACGATGACATGCGAAGAAGGTGGGAGAAATACCTTATATACTCCCCCATTGAAAGGGCGACTGGGGATTAGGAGACCCAATCGCCAAATCCTGGTGGTGAAGAATCATCATCCACCCCCTTTTTAGTTCGGGCGCCAGTGTAGAGACATTAGGATGTTTTTTAAGCAGAAGCTGTGAAAAATGAGCAATGTCTTCGCCGGGACTCGAACCACGGACCTCTGGAATACGCGCCCGACATGCTGACCATTACACCACGAAGGCACGCGAAGAAGGTGAGAGAAATACCTTATAACGTGAAAAATGCGCAGTTTCCTCCCCGGGACTCAAACCCTGGACCTCTGGAATACTCGTCAGGTATGCTTCCAGTTACACTACGAAGGCATGAGAAAAAAAGCTTATACCTTATAACTGCACATCGTTTGTCAGAGAAAATAATTACAAGATAAACTATATTGATTAAAAAGCAGTTAAATTCGTCACTTACGTTCTTGATATTTCAAAAAGCAGTTGAAAATCAAATACATGTGTACTGATTCAGGACTAGTTCTTTTTAAAATATCCTGTAAAAAACGAGTTTGGAATTACATTCTGAATTCAATCACTACTCGGAAACATACTAGATTCTTAGTTAAGAAACTTCAGCTTGATGTTTTTTACGCCAGTTAGGTAGGCCCTCTTTTTTTTATGCGTGTGAGAGAGAGAAAGAGATTAGTGAACTACACATCTATAGCTTTAATTCATAACTCCCTTTCTCACTAAACCTTTGGTCAATTTAGTGTCTGCAAGCTCAAAATTCAGCTACCTATCTATCAATTTCCTGTTGCGATAGAGATCGATCTTAACACTGAATTGCAAAAGTTCGTATGGGAACATACTTTGTGCAGTGTGCTTGACACACTTTCGGATTATGGAATGCCATTATTTGCATTTCAGAAGCAGATTGATTAATTTAGATTGAATGATTGGATTTTGAAACTGGATTGAATAATTAAATTTACCTTTTGCTCATTCTGTGCAAAAATAAGACAGATTCATTTGAAACAGACAGATTTTCATTACAATAATGTTATCGGTTGATTCCAATACAGTCAACATATAAACAAAGACAATTTAGAAGCATGAAAATCAATTTAAAATTTATAAATTTTTATATTTATTATCAGTTTTCTTATTTGTTTACTTTCCCATTCACTTCTACTTTCGTCAACTCTTATCATAATGCAAATTAGTTAAAGTATATAAGCGCAGAGTTCTTTAGTTGGAGAAAGAGCTTTTAAAAGCCACGTTGACCTTTATTCTGTTTATGCCTTCCTGCTATGTAGACTGATTTATCAGCTTTAGCTTCAGTAAGCCGTTTTTGCTTAGCGAATACTCAAGTCAGGAGCTAAGGCTGACTGTAAGGGGCGCGTTTATTTGCAATCTGCATTTTAATTCGACTTGAACATTTTGTCCTGCCTTTCCCTGAGATTTGGTTCTGTTATATTTTCTCAATTTTATGTGACCTTCAGGCTGACATGTTATTAAATGGGTTTTAAAATAAATCTTCAGTTTGAGATGTATTTATTGTAGTTAGAAGGTGCGATAGGACAATAAGGCGTTTGATTTCTCTGGCATTTTAAAGTAGTATATTTTAAAAGTATATTTTTAAAGCAGTGTAGAGTAGTATAAAGTCTGAAAATCATCCAAAACCAAACCTATCAACTGCAGAGTTTGAAATGATACTCGGAGTCGAATAATGACGCAATAACATAAAGCAAAATCAATCTTGTCATCTATGCAGAATTTTTTAATATACTGATATATAGGATATTTCAGATCTGAATATAGCTCGAATCATAAAAGGTTCTTGCATCTCTGACACTTTCGAAACTTGAACTTCCCGAATTCTTCATTGAAGAATAATAATAAGAGAAAAAAAAAATTTTTACTTAAAGTTGAAAATTTTTTAATTACAGAAAAATTTGACATATTATTCTCTCAAATTAAACCTAATTTAATCTTATTTTACTATTTGTTTAACGTTTTCTATGCTACAAACTAGTTATCTTCTTTGCAGTTTAAACTGAAGTCTGTAAAAAATGAATACGAGCAAAAGTAATATTCATTAAAAGTTTATTGGCTACGAACTTGTAGTTATAACTAAAAATTTGACAAAATCAATCTGCGCTCCTTGCGGGGTCTCGGATTACAACAGAGATTAAATATAAACAACATCTATATATGTAAAAGGAAGACTCTTTCTGTGTGTGTGTCTTTCGTTCGTGCTGCTCGTAAGCTAATAGACCTAGGGCTACGAAATTTGGTACATAGGATGCATCTAGACAACAGCCAGTGGCCTCGGAGCGATTTTTTTCAGTATTCGAATGAGTGTTTTTTCATTTTATGTTTTTTGATGAAATCGATAATCCTCTCTCATTATATCAGTAACAATGGTACGCAGCCATTGTTGCTGATATCAGCACTGTTGCCACTCGGAAGAATGAGGGCGATAATTCTGTAAAGTTTTTAAATTTAATGTTTCTCTTGGATACTGGACGTTTGACGTGAGAAGGCAACGGGAAGTTGGTTAATTTATTTTTTTTGGGGGGAGGGATAATTAGTATTTGTGTTAAGGGATATTGCTTATTTCGTTGTAATGTTTCTATATGTAATGCATTTTTATTGGAATTTGCGTTTTTTTGATATAAAATTGTTCTGCAGAGTAGAATTCTGTGCAGTTTTTAAATTTAATGTTTGGTGTTTCCTTTAGGCATTTTTCCGGTACATTTAAAAGCCAGACGAAAGCTGACCGCGTAGCGGCTAGTAAGTAATAAAATTTAATTCCTATCAACCCATCTGCTGATTGTGCGACACATCTAGCACAAATATTATCAAACGACAAAAATCACTCACTGAAGTCAATAATGCTAACAGGATGGCGGTCCGGAACGGATACACTTCTTTAAATGTCTTGTCAAACTCTCTTTCTAAAACTGCACATTGTCTCGCTAGTTAAATTCCAACTGATTTATATTTCTGGTAAGCCTGGCGAAGAAAATATAAGTACAGAACAGAATTTAAAAAAAAAAATACTTGTAAATTAAATAAACCTTACAGGTTTAATGAAAAGCAAATGTAGGGTTTTAATTTTTTAAAATACACCTATATTTATTTAGAAGTCAAACAACAAAAATCAGCGTTATATTTTCAAATTTTCACAGGACTAGCTTCCATGGTTTTACCGAACCACCATTCTCAGCTGCAAAAGCGCAAATGAACGAGATAAGATGTAATGATTAGATAAGATAAGATAAGAAAGCCTGGATAGGAGACAAGCTAGGCGCCTTCTGTTGATGAAACCAGAACTAAAACATAATTTCTTTCAAGGCTAAGGCAAAGATGGATTGGAATTAGGGTCGTTAACTAGAACAGAAAGATTTTTTTTTGAATGTGAAATCCCTCTAGAAAATCCAGTTCAAAATGAAAGATGTTTTTTGAATAATTTTGGCAGCAGAAAAATTGAAAGTGTGATTTTCGGACCAACAATGTTGGGCAACAGAAGACTTTTTTTTTTTTTTTTTTTTTTTTTGTTATTTGACTTCTAAATTAATATTTGTTCGGGGTGTTATTGTATTTTAATACCTATATTTATTAAAGAAATATTTATTAAAAATTATACGCTATAGTAAGTTTAGGAAATGAAGTGCTCATTTTCTCAGTTTGACAAAATTACTTGAGTCATAGTTTAAATCTCTTATATTTTTTCAGAATATTTCTAAATCAAAACAAGTGTAGAGGAAAGAGAATTCTTTCAAGCGTTAACGCAGACGAGCCTAGGTTTTAAAATGTTTAATTCTCTCCACAGAAATGAAGAATGTGACACTCAGCACTGCCACGAGGTGATAATGATAATCCAGGTCTACTGAAATTGCAACAATCGTGTTCTTTTTTTAAATTAGTGCTTCATTTGGACATTTGTCAACACAATTAATATTTTCTGAATTTTGTTAAAACATTTCGTTGTTTTTTAGATTGGAAGACGCGAAGGTTCAGGTTCTCGAATCTCAAACCATTTTTGAAGATTCATGGAATTCGAGGATTTGAATATCCTACCTTTCTTCAAAATAATTATACAACTGAATATCTCTTGAATAACTGATACTAGACCATGGCTCAGGTTTAAAAAATGAATTTAAAAAGGGGAGTTTTTTTTGGTTATGACAATTTTGGCCACATCGCCCCTTTTACTAAAACAACACAAAACTGTAATATCCTCTACCAAGAAAGCTTTACTTAGTACGTTGTTCCTTGGCCTATTGATTAGATATTTCAGCAAAATAATTGGTGCGTAATATGCAAAACTAGCCTTGAAAAATGCTGACAGAATTATGTGACTAACTTAAGCATTTGGCACTCGAAAGAAAATATTTAGTTTTAGAGGTCATATAAAACTGAATTTAATGAAACACATAACTTCGAATTTTATTATTTCCGAAAATGGTAATTTGAAGTCAGTGCTTCTAAATTAATATTTTCTAGCATAGACTGGTACTTGTAAGAAGTCAACATTCCAAAACTTTGCATGTAAAACATGAATGACTATTTTTTAAAATAATTTGAATATTACGCATGAACATTTTTCTCACTGGTATTGTTTTCCTACGGGATAAGAATAAAAACTTAATTTCTTATAGTTTTACAAAAATTACTATAATGTGAAAGACTATCTTATTTGATCTATTTATTAAACTGGAGTTACGGGTTTACAACTAACCGTTCAAGAGACATTAAATCATGCACTCTTTTTAAATACCTTCTATAGAGGTACGTAGATACAAATATACATGCTATGCATGTAGCTAATCACTGGATCAAAATTTACTTTTACTGCAATTTCCTTCGCATGAGAACTACTGAGGCCAAAGACTGGTGGTGCGGGCTTACTGTTCTTTGTTATAGGTTCATTGAAGAAATCCACGGCAGTACATTTCTAACTACACTCATGTCCATAAATTAAGGATAATGCAAAATAACGCAAAGGAAGAGTTAGAAGCAAACCAAATTTGACTTATTTGTAAAGCTTATTTATTAAATAAAAAGTAAAGAGCAAAAAAAGATGCTATATGTTTGATATTATTAAAAAAATTAGCGATTTTTTCTCCCTGGAGCAAATTACAAAAAAAAAACCTATTTACAAAAAACCAATATTACATAGTTGGTATGATTGTTAATACATTATATGTCTCCCAGACGATGCAATACAGTCCGTACAACGCCTAGACCTGCTAAGTATCAAATTATCGATCTGATCTTGGGGGGTATTACACCACTCAAAACGCAATGCTCTCCGAAGTTCCGGTGGACATGTAGGAGGAGCTTGACGGGCTGCAACTCGTCGGCCAAGCATATCCCACACGCGCTCTACTGGATTCAAGTCCGGTGAGAATGCTGGCCAGTCCATACGTGTGATATCCTCCGATTGAAGGCATTCGCTTACGGTGTTTGCACGGTGAAGACGGGCGTTGTCATCCATAAACACAAATTGTGCGCCCATGGCGCCCCGAAGCAAACGTACATGTTGTTCCAGAATGACGTCCCGATAGATTTGGCTTGTCATGGTTCCAATTTGAACATGCAGGTCAGTTCTGGAACCCAGAATAATTCCACCCCAAACGAGCACTCCTGCACCACCGTAATTCGGTATTTCTTCTGTTCTTTTAGTTGCAGGAACTAATCTCTTCCTTCACGAACTTCACGAACTTGATTAGGTACACCGACGCTTTGAATCCGGCTGCTAACTTCTCAATTGAAGATTTGGCTTTCCGAGTCTGTCCGATGTGCTCGATTGTGTTACGTAGAAATTCGCTGATCTTTGCATCTAGGAGCCAAGCGACTTCTTCATTTAAATCATCTCGAAGGGGATTGAGAGTTTTTTTAATTTTCTCGCTAAAGAGAGTTCTTGGTAATTTCAGATCTTCTGTTTGGGTATTTCTTTCAATTTGTGGCAAATCGGCTTGGTTAATCTTGTAGTCTGTAGGTTTCTGAGGCTGTGATTTTCTTTCAAACTTTTTCTTGTAAACTGGGCATCCACGGTAGCTGCAAACATGGTTCTCATTGCAGAAAATACAGATCGGTTTCTTTTCTTGCTTCAGAGGGCATATGTTGCTTCTGTGTTGCTTTCCACATTTACAACACCTTTCAGGATTAGTGCATAGGTGCTGGGAGTGTCCCCACTCCTGGCGCCTAAAGCACTGTATCTGTCTCTTTCTTGGCGCATACTTCTCTATACTGATATTTACACTGAACATATTGATCAAATTATGAATTCAATATCCTGTTTTGTTTTTCTTCAACTTAAGTAGGAAAATGGATATCTTCTCAAAATTATATTTTCTACTTCGTTGAAACTGTTTAACTTAAAGAATCGGGAACTGTCTTCTACTGAGATCATTGAAAATTGCTTCTTCATTGACTGTATCAGAGAGATCCTTCAGTATAACACGGAGCGGTTTTCCACTGGTCAGCTGAAATGTATGGTAGGGATAACTCTTCTCAGTAAGTAGTCTCGTGGCATTTCTGTAGTCTTCAATTGTTTTAACATAGACAAAAATAGAATTTGATTTCATCTGGGCTTCAAATTCGCTTTTGCATGCTTTCTGAAGTTAGTGTATCAACTTCTAGCCAATGAATTTTATTCTGCTGGAGAACAATCGGTGGGGGCGTTTCTTCTTACTTGTTGGCTCCTCCTTTTTCTTCGGTTTCCATGCTGTTCAGGTTTTCAAATCGGTTGCGTTACTAATCTCCACTGGTGTTTCTTTTCTAATGTTCTTGGCAGTTTTCCGGGGGGGGGCATATCCATTTTCCATCTTCCCTTTTCTGAATATTATCCACATCAGTTTTGAGTTTCTTCTGTATTGGGCTTTCTTCACGTTTTGCTTGATTTATGTCTGTCTGCTCAGGCTTGTTTCCAAGTACATCTACTGTTAATCCATATTTACATTTGCAATTTTTTTGGATTAATTCTTGTAGAATTGCGATTTTCTTCTTTTCCGGTCTGGGTCGTTTGAGGGTTTTCTTCAAATATAATTTCTGAGTCTGATTCAGTTTTCTGTTTCTTCTTGTTGGCTTTCTTCATTTTCGGCGTTAGGACATAGTCACTCTTTAAAGGAAATTGAAGTGATTTCGACGAACGAAAAGATCTTTCGGAGTCGGCTCTTTCGCTTAGCTCATCTTCAGAAACTTCAAGAGGATACCTAAAGAAGGACATTTTTGGTATACCCGAGGGCACGCTGCTGCTGTTCGGCGAACTCAGGTCGATAGAATAAGCGTGTTCCAGGCTGCGTACTACTCGTGTCTCTGTCACCTCTCGGATGAAAAATAAATGACGTAATTAGCTCGCCAGAGTATTTATACCAGAGTAGGTACGATTCTAGAGACAGCTATGATTGTTTAATATTGGTTTTGGTTTGCACTTTTCAAGCAGCGTTACGTAACGTCGAAAGATCTCGAATTCGGGAGAACAGATGAATTAAGGGGGAGATCACCAAATTTAGAATGTTAATTTAAAATCGCCATTTAGTTTTTGAAGCAACTATCGCATTTTCTTATATCTTACATATATAGGCATTTCGTAAGCACACTGGGAGCATCCTCATTATCCCAGCTTTGGTGTAAAAATGATTGATTTATCATACACTTATCACAATAATGTGCTCTTTTTTGCCGTTTGGTTTGGTTTATGTTATTAGGGCAAAGCCTCGAGAGCTTTCTTCCCAACGGGAGGGATGCCTTCGTAGAGGTCCTGGCAAACTGGCTCGTATACACGTTACATATTGGGAAAACCACGAAAACGCCCATGCAGCCAGCCCATTCGCGGTATTCGAACCTCGGACCGAACCCAGTATTCAGCGACTTTACCACTCGGCCGCTAGTGGGCCTTCTTGCCATTTGTGAATTTCTTTGACGTCAACAATATTCGCTACAGAACATATAATGGGCTCAAGTCTGGTAGTTTATTTCCGGGGAAACAGTCCGATTGCATACATTTATATGAATATTTAACATATTTAGAGTAATACTCCTTAGAGTTTCTTGAATAGTTCTTCACTTCAGCAGATAACTCCTGTGCGCTTCTGAGTACGTTTAAGTAGATTATTTCAAGCGAAGTGAAGTAGAAAAAATTAATTAGACCTTTAAAAAGTGACCTTCCAAAATACATATCAAGGAAAAAGCGGCAGAAAATCGTTCTTGAATCGTCTGCCTGCATGTATATATACATATATATGTATATATTTAAGATGTAACAAAATACGACAGCTGCTTTAAAAAATAATTGGCGACCTCAAAATTAACATTCTAAATTTGATGTGCTCTCTCCTAAATTCATCCGTTCTCCCAAATTCGAGACTTTTCTACGTTATGTAACGCTACTGAAACGGGCAACCAAAACTAATATTAACCAATCATAGCTTGTCTCTAGAATCGCACCTACTCTGGTATAAATACCTCTGGCAGCTAATTAAATCACTTCTTTTCCTAGCTTCCGCTACTGCTAAAATATCCCTACTGATCTGCTTCTCCGTCTAAAGGGATGTCGCCCCTGTTAACCTGTGTATATGAGAAATTATTGTAATTGTTTATGATCAAAAAGTATATTGTCTACGAAGAATGAATCTAATGTACCTAGAAATAAAGATGATAATTGGCTGAACTTAGTTTGGTATCATGTTTTTCCACTCGGCCACTTCAAGCCACTACGGTCTTCTCGGCCATCTACGCAATATCGAAACCTGCTAAAAGTTCCAATGTTCTCATCTACACATTTGGAATCATTACATTATATATATTATATATACGTGTATATGTGCGTATATATATATATATATATATATATATAAGATAAAAAATATGTAAACCAAAACCAAAATTATAATTTAAACTAATAGTAACCCTTTAATTCTCCCGGTCTGTTCTAAAAATCATAATAGCTTCTCTGGATTGCGTCATTTCTAGATCATTCCATTTGTATGGCCTGCGCAACGCTGATAACGCAACTCTTGGAAACTGAAACTTTTCTAACCTAAACCAAAACCTTTCTCTTAGCAGACTGCCAGATTGAATAAATGCTCAGTTAGCTCGCAGCTCTGTTGCTGTTGGATCCTGTTTCATTTCACAGTGCTTTGACGATCTGCTAACTACGTCGTTATTTAAAATGTCATACTCTATATAAAATTGTAGTGTGAGTATTGTAGTCATGATCATATGTAATGAAAAATACTGTTTTGATAATTAGTTCGTGTCCGGCAATAAAGATTATGCTCAAATCGACTACGTCTCTCTGTCCCTCCTTCGAATGTCAACATTCTAACTGTGCAGCCGTCTCTCCAAGTCACACACACACATATATATATATATATATTTATATGTGTATATGCATGTGTGCGTATGTGATAAAAAAGAATAGAAAAAGACGTAGCAACAAATTTATTTGGCACTCCAGTCGTGCCCATTTCCAGAATATTTACATTTTTGATACCATTGTGATAGGAAGAAAGCGTAGCGAAACAGCTTCCAAGCAATACAAGGTAGAAGCGAAGTGCACATTTATCCAATATAGAAGTTCGCCAAAAGGTAGGTTTTGGTTTAGGTCAGAAAAGTTTTAGTTCTCAAAATTTTGAGTTCAGATTCTGAATAAGCTAAGTAATCAGCTTTACTCAAGCTGTGTGGCATATATTAATCTAGAAATGGCGCAGTCAGGGAAGTTGTTACTACTTTGAGAATACAGAGAGGAAATGTTCAAATTAAAAATGAGGAATCAAGAAGCTATTACTAAATTAAATTAAAAAACTGATTTACGTATTTTTATCTTACATATCCCCCCTTCACATAGAAAAAGGCTTGGCGACAGAAAAGCCTTTTTAGAAAAAAGCGTTTAAGCATTAGCGAAGCAAGTGAAATACATTTGTGAAAAAATCATAGAACTTAGATCTAAATAATTTTTTTTAAATAACAAAATCTTGTAAATATCATTTTTAGCAATAAATGCAAATAGGAAATTCTATTGAAAATCTGCAAGTTATTTTTTTTATTTATTTTATTTATTTAATTTATTTTGTTATTTTTTTTATTTATTTTATTTATTTATTTATTTATTTTGTAAAAACACTGTAAGAAATGTCCGATTTTTTTTCTTTTTTTAAAGAAATGACTGGAAAAGTTCATAGTTCTGTAAGATCCTTGTTTGACTATCACAAGCATAATATTTTACAGTTCTTAAGTTGAAAGTCTTTCCTAGAAACTGTTGTCAATATAAACCAAAGTTTGCTTTTACATATTCATGAAATTTGTTTTAAATTTAATTTCGTAACACATATAAGCCAATCTACATTTTCTGAATTGTAAAGCAATATAAAATGGAATTTAGTACATTGATAAAAAAATGGGCAGGTTCTCTGCAAGGCAAATCAGTGTAACAACTTGCTGATAGCTGTAGGAAGCTTAAATACAATAGAAACCCAAAACCTCCATTCCGTATAAAGGTAACTAACTAGCTTCTAGTATTTTATAATTATCAAAGTTTGCATTTATAACTTATGTCCATCAAATTTTTCATATTTGTTAATTGATATAAGAAAAATATACAAAAGCTAAACACAAATAACAAAATTCTGCATTGCCATATAATAATAATGTGGACCGTACAATTTTGTGAATCTAAAATAGGAAAATAAATAAACTTCATAATTATATCCGTTTAGGGAAGGCTTTTAAAACTTTTCAGGTCTAACAATTTTCAATACATCTATTAATTACGTTACAAAATCACAAGAAATTTCAAAATGTTATAGTGTAATTAATTTTCATTCGAACTATCATTTGAAATAATATTACTAAAAGTATGCTTTCTATTATTATCGACAGCTCTAATTTACTTATTTTGTACACACTGGAAGACCCCACAGCGTTCTCTTAATACAAACATTTCAATCTTATGGGCAAATCCACTAATTAATGTATGAATTTTCATCTATGGTTAAAGGAACGCTCGCGGCAGTAACTTATAAAAAACCTCAGTTCCTTGTTTAAAGGTAACTAGCCTTTCAGAACTGCGCTGTAACATTCCATAAAAAAATTTAACCACACTCTATCATATTAAAAAAAATAATTATTATACACGAAAAAAATAAAAGTGGAAATTTTCAAAGTTGAACACATAATAACCCCATAAATTTTAAATCGGCTTACATAATTCCATTCTGCTTATGGTAATTATTCAGTTTCTTGAATTACTCATATTTTATACGTTATTATACTATTCTGTATCAAAACGCTGAAAATTTACCATAGTAACACTCAAAACACTATATGTTTATCATATTCTATACTAATTTTTTAAATTATTTCATTCACGTAAAAGTCTTATCAACAATCTAAAATTTTCAGCATAAATTCAAAAATATAAGTATTTACTTAATAACCTTTCTAAAAGTAGGTAAAAATATCTTAAAATTCGTTATGTAGTTTTATCACACATAATTATGAAAAGTTTAAATTATCTTAACAATAATTTCATATTTTTGCAAAATGGCACAATCAAATTGCAGAAACTTTTAAGCAAAATTTAAGTGCAGTGTACAGTTCCCAGCATTTTTACTAATTTTGTCTCATTGGAAAATAAACGTGAGTTCAGTTCATCCGAAGATAAAGATTTTGAGTTTTCGACTGACGAAATGCTATTAGGTAAAGCGGAAGTGCAAATACTAATTTTCTATCACACATACTTGAACCATATTAAACACAGATCGACGACCTTGAAGGAACTGTAATACTAAACCTTTTAAGCATTAATTCACTGATGATTTAAAACACATTTTTCCCTTATAAATACAGTAAAGATGGCCGAAGCAAATTCGATATTCCTTTTCATTAGACATTTGAACTTTTAGATTTATTGGGAGATTACTTTTAGTCTGCAAGCACTACGCATGATTATTTTTTTTGAAGAACTTGTAAAACACCACAGCAGAACGATGATATTTTTTTTTCACTTCTAAATGCATAAGAGGTAGTCGAATAAATTTTACACTCGTACTTAGAACATCCTGTCGACTAAGTATGACTGCGTAGAATACCGAAATGCCGATCCACAATGAATAAGAAACTTGGCAGTCAAGGCAGATTAAATCTTCGTTTTTATTTCAATTGACATTTGTGGCCACAACTTACTTGGAACTCCAGTCGTGCCCGTTTCCAAAATATTTACATTTTTGATACCATTGCGATAGGAAGAGAGCATAACGAAACAGCGTCCAAGAAGCACACAAAATACAAACGAAGTGCGCATTTATATAGTATGGTAGTTCGCCAAGAGGAAGGTTTTGGTTTAGATCAGAAAAGTTTCAATTCTCAAAATTTTGAGTTCAAGTTCTGAATAAGCTATGTCATCAGCTCTACGCAACTATGTGGCACGATTAATCTATAAAAGCGCAGTCAGGGAATTTATTACTACTTTAACAATTCAAAGAGGAAATACCCAAATTAAAAATGAGGAATTAGGATATAATTTTAATAATATATGTATATATATATATATACATATATTATTAAATTATATATATATATACATATACATTTTTTTTTTATATATTATTAATTTATATATATATATATATATACATATATGTAAGATAAACAAAATATGATAGCTGCTTTAAAAAAATAATTGGCGATCTCAAAATTTGTATTCTAAATTTGGTGCTCTCCCCTTAAATTCAACTGTTCTCCCAAATTCGAGATCTTCCCATATTACGTAACGTTTTAATGCATATACCTTCTGTCCAATCAAATAATTCCTGCCCATCTTCCTTTGAACTTCTGCGCTCTCTTTTGCTTATGCTTTCATGCTGGCAACACGCTATTTTCCATGCTGCTGCTTACTTGCCTAAAATGTCTTCGTAGCTTTTTATCTGTGTATATAAAAATTATTTGCAGTCATGTATGATCGAAAAGTAATTTGTCTGCCAAAGAAATAATTTTGATGGGCCTACAAATAAAGATGGTGATTCGCCGAAATTAGTTTTGTCAACGTCTTATTACTGCCTTATCCAAACAGCCATGTCTACAGCGAGACGTTAAAAGAAATTCACATATATAACCTTTTTTGTGTTTTATTTTTTATAATGAGTATCAAGTTTATCTAAATATAAGTAAAAAGACAAGGAGGATGTATAAAAATTAGACTTCGTAAATTTTATGAAACTGATATTTTTAACTTTACAATACTTTCATAACTTTCATAACTGGAAGTATATGTCTAGGTACAACTGTTGCGAAAATAAAGGCAGCGTAATGGCTCTTGTGAACCAGGTATGCATACGCAGGATCATTCAAAAACATTCGTCAGAAATGTATAACCATTTAAACGATGCTGCGTTGTGATGGTGCAAGGTCTTGTTGAGCAAGAGGTAAAAGAATTCTGCTGGCTCTAAATCGTCGTTCGTATTGCGCTTTCGAGCGGTATGCAAACGCTTTACAAACGCTTAGCTCGCCGGCATGCGTTTTATCTATAGGGCTACGGCTAAAACGTAGGAACTGTTCAAGGGAGGCACTGGAAGGATTCCCCAATAACCCTCGCCTTTCAGCTGTTGCTGTGTTTCCGTCAACGCGTCATTTGTGCACACAAAATCCATTACGAAATCTGTTGTTTATTTCGGTCACCTCTACCGGCCCTAACATTTTTGCGGGATATATTTTATTCACTCTCTCTGTATATATACATATAGACTGAGTTTCATTACAAATAATTTTGAATATGAAAAGCTGTCTCTTATTTTACCAACAATTACCTTGCGAAGTGTTTACATACATATAGGACTTTATAAGAATTTCATGATCGCATTAATGAATTACCTTGGAAGGAAGTAACAGTCAAAAAGCCCTTCTCATGTTTCCAGTAATACGCAATCACAAAATACGCCCATTCAATTAGCAGTTTACATTCATTTCGAGATGGATCTCATTACAAGCAAAAATTATCCCATGGATCGTTCGTGAGCCTAGGGTTCGTCATTATTTTACACAGAGTCACATTTTATAGGCTATTTTAATAGTAGTACAGAGTCTAAACAAAAGCTAATGAAGAAATTCTTTGATGAGAATTTATTAAAGTAACTGACATATTTTATTCACTTCATTTTTCAGTACATATTACAAATATCACCAGAAGATGTATCTATGTAAATCTGATTTCTGTTTCAACTTTCATAATAGTTATGTAATGGCCAGAAGGCTAGGTGTTATTTCTGCATTTAGTAAAGCAGTTTATTTTCAACTGAAATGTTTGTTATCTAATATTTACGTAGTAATTGCTTTGTGTGAAAAGACTAAATGTTATTCCTTCATCCGTAACTTTAATTTATCTCGATTGAAGAGCCTGTTACTTAATCTTTATAATATGCTTTAAAATAAATGCCTTCAGCGAAGAATTTGACTCATTAGTACCTATAAAATTGATATTTTGGTGAAGAATATGATTTTTTGTTTTTTGAGAAAGAAGAGCTCATGTCTAGTTTCTGCAAGCTTTTATTTCTATCGGTACATATTTTACCCTTTTGTGCCTTGTGACTGTTTGACATAATTCATGCTCATAGGCATAATTGATGTCCAATAAAGGAACTACAGCCTGACACTAAATAACATGACAATAAAAAAAGTTGTTGCTTTATGTACTGAAGGGCAAGCTGATAAACGATAAGTTATTTTGGGAATATGTCGTAGATAACTGGAACTGGGGATTGTTAGGAAACCGATCATATCGCTTGTCATTCTGGGCATATTCTTCAAGACCACGCAACAGTGTCCATTAGGAATAGTGTCCTTGGATCAAAGGAATTATTTATAGATGAATGGCTGTCGGATATGAGGCATTTGGGAGCTCAAGTGGTATTGATTTTACCTTAGAAATCCTGCTACATACTCATCTTGGTATTTTCGTCTAATTTTATCGCACAAAAAATTTGTAATGCCATAAAAAATAGACGTTATTTAAAGATTTTTATGAGAAATTATTTTTTACAAATGCTTCAAAGTATGTGCAGTTCCTGCTACTGGAAAGATTCTTTTAAAACTGTAGATATCTCATGTCAAAATTTTTTCAAAGTTTAATATTTGTCGCAGACAACCCGAGAAATAAAATGAAAAACAAACAGTCATAAAATACCTATTCTGGTTGGCAACTCTGCTTCATATCTCAGAGATACTTGATGGCCGTGATAAAATAATGACTTTCAGGTACTGAATAAAGATTTAAGATAGCTATTGTGCAAATATTGAGAAGGCTGAGAACGTGTAAAATTAAGACAACTGTTAATACATTTATAGTACTACAAACAGACCTCTCACGGATAGAATATTCTAAATTTTGTTATTTTATTTATTTTTTCAACTGTTCAATTGCAAATAACAAATATACACACGCTTTACTCTAAGAATTATAAAAGGAAGGGCTTTAGGTTCTTTTTATAGATTTCCAGATCCAGGCTCATATTTACTTACGAATGGTCTCATAAATAATTATGAGTTGAATCAAGTCGTCCTCTGATTTTGGACACCAATAGTTACAGAACGAATACTGAACAACATCATTAAAATTTTGAATGTTAAAATCTTAGGGATAGAATCAGAATAGTCTGTAGTTTTTCTGTTAGCAACAATCTCTCGAAAGGACTTTTGAATCTACAGATTTTAGGTGCCCATATACAAAGAAATTAAAAGATTTTACAGTCAGAAATGTCCATATATATACTCTATTCGAATGAAAGCACAGCGGAATCTAGTTCTGACTGCACCGGGTTCAAATCCCGGAGAAGGTATGCTTGTAACTGTCCGTCTCTTCATAGGAAGCAAAGGTGGTCCACCTATTAGGTGCCTCCATAATAAAGTGACCAATATTTCTGGCTTTAGTAGTGGCCAAGCCGAAGTCGGCTGAGAGACCGCCATTGGTTTGAAAAAATATTAAAAGAAATCATACTTCCGGTTGTCATAAAGAAGCAAAGCAGATAATAGTAGATTTGATTTTAATAAAGCCTGTATTTCTGCTAAAATTTCGAATCCAAAAGCTTGTAATCGTTGTTTTAAACCGTAATTACAAAATGAAGAAAAAAATATTTAAAATCAAAGTGGTTCAGTTATTTATAACTTAATTTCTAAACTGAAATTTAATTCCTCTTTAGTGAAATTAACGCTCTTACATTCAAAATTTACGAGAATTTGATATTGCATCCAAGTACACAGCTTAGAGCAAATGGTAAGATATTTCCTTATTTAGTGAATATTTAATTAACCTTTTTAACTCCAAAACTATCCTACGTAGTGACATCGAATATAGTACCTCGTTAAAAATCTGACTATTTATGTACCGAAACAAAATGATTCGAAAGCTTCCTAATCCAAATATATGGATATTATTCTAATCAGAAAATCACGTGATAGGTATGAATAAGCTCGGTAATTCTTTTACATCTTCAAACATTTTTATAACTGAAGGATCCGAGTATACAAATGCTTCCTCTACAAAGTACTTTTCCCAGTTATTTGTTGAAAGTAAAATTACTACTTAAAACATTAGCTGAATAAAAATGTAAAATTTCTTATATGGAGTCCCATGTTGCTATTTCAAGTGAATAAACTACTTCAACTCAAAATAAATCATGGACGCAAAAGTTTGATTTATGATATATATGGAAATTTGTGTATTATTACACACAAATATCCATTCTTAGTTCTTACTAATAATGTAATACTTCTGAAATAAGTAAGAACTTATTAATTCTTACTTACTTCAGAAGAGATCGTTTGAACTAATCTGTTGCAGAGATTTTTGCACAGTGTTAATTTGTTTTAACTTAACCCTCAGTAGGTACGAAGCAAGCCCCAGAAATTGGAGCATATATTTTCCCAATGATACTTCTATATGCCTGGGCAATGGTATGCGTATATCAGGCCCTTCGTAGTTTTTAGTGAAACTATTGAGACTGATTACTATACAAATGAAATTTTTAATTATTTGTATGATTAACTTGTTACATATTTGACAGGACGGGGACAACGTTGGGGCAAGTGAAGCATTTGTCTCAGGTGAAGAACTGGAAGGGGCGCCAAATTAGCTACAAAAATTTGGGAATTCAATTTAATAAAGAAATAATGATTTTTAATTTTCAGCACTGGAGTACAAAAAGAATTGTTAAAAACTTTTTTGTTATAAGTAATCCAGCTGAATTAAGAGGAAAGCTGATAACATTAATTTATTCTGAAAAATGCTGAGGAATCACAATGCTGTATGTATCGTTTTCTAATGTTAAAATTCGTCCCTGAAATATTGCTTTGAAGTTGATTTACGTTTATTGTAATGAGTTTCATAGACTAAAAATGCCCAGAAATCTCCATGCTGTCGATATTAGTAATTCTCTACTGTTCCCTTCACTCTAAACTATTGCCTTCTTTCAGTTATTTTGCCATTCTTTCACTTCGCCATAACAAACTCTTAAACGGCTATTAAATGAGTTTGCACGTCAATGTGGATGCGCCACCTTCCATAGTTTATGAGTTAGGCTTAGACATTAGGCTATATGCATTAGGTCTGCTGTAGTTTGTTGCAGCAGATCTAACACATTAAGCCCAACGTTCCAACTGTGCCCAAGCCACCAACACATTAAGCCACTGGGAGATTAAATATGGATACTTCAACATGAAATGTATCTAATTATCAGCCTTTCGCTTCGTTTTTTATTGGACATATGTCATTGAATGAGATGTGTTATTCGATTTTCAGTTTTCTCGTATCTTGTTTAATTTGATATATTTCTTGTTTAATCTAAGTTATATATTTTTAAAAATAATTAATAATATTTAATTTTAAAATCTACAA
>KK118074.1:1052809-1095255 GCA_000611955.2 Stegodyphus mimosarum | reverse complement strand
ATATATATATATATATATTATATGTCATTATACACCAGGTATTTTGCATAATGTCATCATTATCAGCTATTAGACACATGCACATAAAAATGAATCTATAACTACTGAAGAAAACGTTACAGATTTTAACGAAACTCGAAAAAGAGTTTTGTAGTGCATCTTCAAGAAAGATGGTTTCCTCATTCAAAATTTTCAAGGTTAAGGATATGACCGTGCTGCGAATTTGGCTGGATTCTACAAAGGTGTGTAAACCATTACTTGGTAAGGAAATGATCAAGCAAAATACATTCCTTGTTCGAATCATAGCATAAATTTAGAATGCAAAAATGTCACTTCTGCGAATTCAAGCATGTTAATATTTTTTGGAGTTGAAGAGAGGATCTAAAATATTTTTGCATCTTCAAACGCGTAAATGGGTTGCTTTGCGTCTGTCTATATGCATCAAGAGCCAACGGTGTGAAGGAATTGTATCTACAAATAACCGAAGTACATCGGTAACTAAAAGATGGCATCAAATGGTAAATGATTGAAGTGGGGCGAAAATAACAGCATTTTAAAGTTGTATGTACACAGTCCAGTCACATTAATGTGACCACCACGTACTTTCCATGTCAGAGTTAAATAACCAATCACAGAAGGCAGGTGGCAGCACAGTGCAGTTGAGCGTATATAAAGGGTGTGTGAGGGCTTCGGAAAACATTTCAATCGTTGGCGTAATGCAGAAACGAAGCGATTTATCCGACTTCCAAAAGGGCATGATCATTGGCTTTCGGGCCAAGGGTGGAAGCATTTCCGAAACGGCTGAGTTTGTGAACTGTTCGCGTGCCGCCGTGGTAAAAGTGTACCGTGCATGGCAAAATGGGACTGTCCAAAATCAGCGACGTGGCAAATGTGGTGCACCACGGGCCATAGATGAGAGAGGCGAACGACGGTTGCGGAGATGCGTTCGGGCAGATAGACGGGCTACCGTTGAGCAACTGACCACCAAAATGAACCAAGGGGCTACCAAAAGTGTCTCCCAAAGTACTATTCAGCGAACATTGCTGCGTCTGGGCCTCCGAAGCAGACGCCTGGTTCGTGCACCTATGCTGACTGCTGTTCATCGACGGCGAAGGCTAGAATTTGCACGCCAGTACAGCAGCTGGACGTCCACTGAGTGGCGACAGGTTGCGTTTTCGGATGAATCGCGTTTTATGCTCCATCGGACAGATGGACGTTGGCGTATAAGGCGTGAAACCTCTGAAAGGAACCACCCTGCAACCATTGCCGGAACGGTCCAAGCTGGAGGCGGGAGCATTATGGTCTGGGGAATGTTTTCCTGGCATTCTCTAGGTTCACTGATCATTGTGGAAGGCACAATGGATCAATACAAGTACGCATCTGTCCTTGCGGACCATGTTCACCCCTACATGCGCATTGTTTTTCCTCAGGATGATGGCATCTTCCAGCAGGACAATGCGAGGTGCCATACAGCTGCCAGTGTACGTGCGTGGTTCGAAGAGCACCAGGATGAGTTTACCGTCCTCCCCTGGCCAGCAAACTCACCTGACTTAAACCCAATCGAGCATCTGTGGGACCATCTCGATCGAGTTGTTCGCGCCATGGATCCTCAACCGCGTAATCTAGCGCAGCTGGCCACGGCATTAGAGTCGACATGGCTCAACATCCCAGAGAACACCTTCAGGGACCTATGTGACTCTCTTCCTGCACGTCTCGCAGCAGTCCGCTCTGCGAAAGGTGGTTATTCTGGCTTTTGACAGATGGTCACATTAATGTGACTGGACTGTGTATATTATTTGCGTGAAATTTAGTATTGCAAGAACCAGGAGAGTAAATAAAGCCTTGCGCCGCCCAGGCGGTATTAGGGGAGTCTATTGCTCTACCAACGCCTTCTTAACGTCTTAATTGTGAAGAAGCTGCTAATTCTACTTGAGCTTTTATGCTGCGGAGTATTTGATCTTCATATAAAGATTCTGTAAGTATTGCCCCAGTAAAAGCATTATCAGCGCAATAATAGATGGATATTTTATGAAAATTTAGATTTTCAGCGAATATGTGTTGCTACAGATAATAATGCTGCAAACAAAAGAGTTCTTTCATATTTCGCTGATCCTTCAAAAATTAGTATCGTATGCCAACATCTAATTGATCCTATTCTGCCATTATTTTATATAATTGGCAGTGTTTATATACTTAAATATGTTCACAATAATTGGCTTAATCAAAAGAATTTAGGGCAATGCATGTATTTCCCAGACTTTCCTGTAACATCAGAAACAAAATGTGCGGAAATTTTAAAACCGGCGTCTTTATTTTGCTTCAGGAAACTTCATGAAGATGAATACTACAGTATTGTGAAGTAAGTTCCTAGCCTGACTATTAAGTCATTGTCATTGTGAACTTCCTATTTGTAAAAAATAAGAAAGAATTGTAGTACAACTTGTGTATATGTGCGTATATAAAATTAGTTTTTTTAATGGAAACGTTTGTGCTTATAAGTCTACCCTGCTGAAATTTAAAAGCTTCTAATATTCTTAAAAAATACTTCCATACATCCGTCCTGTATATTTTTATGCAGTTAAGTGACTTAATTATTATTAGTATGGGGGAGGGGATTCCTAACTTTTCCTTATTGTTACTTATTTAAAGTCAATTATTAATTTAAAGCGCGTTATTTTGACTGTAAACGTACAATATAAGAGCATACAAAAATTAATAATATATAATGTATTTTTGTGAATATAAATATGTTTCCAGTATTATATCCTCGAATGCATTGAAAATATATATTTTCATCTCTCTTTCTCTATATATATTTAAAGTAAAAAAAAAAAAATGGTATATATGTACATCATTAGAAGAAACCACCCTGCTAGTAAAGCTATCAAAACGCATATAATTTTACGGCAGGTAGTGAGTGACCAACGGCGATTGCCAGCCGCCAGTTTGTGACGTCACGATCTCGCAGTTGGGCTTCTGTTTAAGAAAGTGTTGGTAGTGCACTACTTTTTTATATTAGTTACGTTACTATTTGTAGTATTTCAAGGTTATACGCGGTTTATCAAAAAGGAAATTTTGGACACTTTTCATTTCAAAACTGCAAATTATCAGTTCTGTCATTTTTCTGAATATGTAAAGCTATGATTCAATTTTACAAACGTTATGATTTTAAACAGTTACCTTTCATGAGTTTAAAAGTGCCCAGATATAGTTAACTTGTGCTGTGTGTGTACAGACATACACATTTCTTCCCTCCCTTATAAACGGCCGGACACCTAACAATGCTAATGACACGAAGCGTCATTCTTTGAAAACATATGTAGTCACGGCTCTGGTATTTTGAGTAATTCATCTATAGATCTCAAAGGTACGACCGTACCAATTACACGCCAAAGGTTTCACTGCACCAATTTAACAATAATTTCAAAAAATAAAACTGGAATCTCAGTAAGAAAGTAACGTAGTGTAATGGTTTAATTTGTCATATCAAAATATGAGAGCACAACTATAAGCATCAAACATTTGAATTCACAAATTTTTGTACGGCCTATGACCGGATGCTTGCAACGATGTTACAATTTCAAATCGAAAATATGACGCTTTAACTGACGATACTTTATATCCCCACACGCGCGACCTGAAAGCTGAGAAGTCGACCTTGAACCTAAAGAAAAAAATAAGTATGAAGCTTTATCTCGGATTCAGCGCATGATAAAATGTAGATTAGGGGTCGGCAACACAAAATACGAGGAATGATTAAAAGCCCCACTCGGCCTTTCGATTTTCTTATTCTCACCAAGTTTCACGCCGCTTCCACTTCACGTCAAGTGTGTTAATGCATAGAAAATAGGTCCAATATGGAGGTAGTAATAGGAAAAGAATCCCTGATGCAGAGATTTGTTGATTTTGATTAGAAGACAATAATGATAAGATAATTCACTGTACTTCTACGTTTGCTGTCTGATAATGCTATTATCTTAAGCATTATAAAGCAACTTCCAAGTGAGAAATAATATTTACGAACTGAAATATTTCTTTCTGTTTCAAACACAGTTTTCATGATACGGAGCTCTAAGAGCTTTCAACATCTACCAGTTACTATCTGGTTAACTGTTTCCTTCTCTATAGTATTTACCTAGCTTTCATCTACTCTGCGTTACTCATTATGGTATGACTTTTACGTATGTCCTTCCTGTATCATATGAATGTCAGACACTTTCAGGAAAAATTACTTTATTGTACGTAATCAAGCGTTCAATACAAAGCAATATAAAAAAGTGCAAATATAGAAATATAGTTTCCCTACTGTTCCACCAAAATAACATACTTTTAAAGATGCAATATGGAATAAAATAATATTTTCCAAGAACAAAAATATATTATTTTAAAAGCACGATAAATTTAAATGTCAAAAATATAAGTCAAAAAGTCAAAAATTAATGTATCAGCTAAGTATACATCATTTCTTAAAGAAAAACTTAAAACAATGGTTTTCATAAAATAAGCTTTTATTTAAAACTCATAAAATGATTAATAAACTAAAAGGAAAAAAATAAAATTAAATGGGAATATGAGATTAAACAATCCCCTTTAGAAAATTCATCTACAATTCTATATCACGGATAATAAAATGTGGGGCGCACTTGATGAATTATAAAGATAATAGATTATATTTTTGACATTGTAATTCGATTTCATTATTACCCTTTTATCAAGAAAATTATTCATTAGCAAAATCATTTTTCAACAGTGAATAATCACTCTTTCGTTTCAAACAATTCTTTTATATCAAATGGTAGAAAAAAGACAGAAATTCACACTGTATTTTCATCTAAAAATTCGCCTCACCACACTGTATTTTCGTCTAAAAAATGTGTGTACAAAACTTGAGCTCGGCAGTTTATCGCGGAATGCTTCAAAAATGGATGGTAATATTTTGACCATAGAGAGAAACACTATGTTATTGTTGTCTTGTCAAAGAATTTCATGGAAAAATGGTTGCCACTTCTATTTCCACCCCAATTCTGAGGGACAGTACTCCGGAGTAGAAATCCGAGGGCCTTCCTCCCTCTCCTGTACCACAGTCCACACGAGAGAGTGCCTTCATGCCACAAGGACACTATACATTTACAAACACCTATGCCTTTTCCGGGATTCGAGCCCGAGCCATTTGGTACCGCAGTAGACTTCCTTAACCACTATACCATCTGGGCGACAACAGGCACTGTGAAAGAGTTAAACAAAAGCTTACAAAAAAAGACAGTTGGTTTACAAAATGTAGAAAGTAGTCGTCTAATTAATATTTTTTTATCACTACTGATTTGAAAGAGGGTTAAGGGTTTGTTTTATAGCCTTTAAAAATCTCAAATCTGAACATAAAAGGCCTAGGATGACGAACGGTGTCTCGAGTATAAACACTCAAGTTCGCAATATATGATTTTCAGAGATTATTTTGAAGTATTAAATGTCATATAATTAACACACAGATTGTTCTGGAAACACTATTTTAATATTTTACATTGCTTAGTTCTCATTAACAAAGTTTGGAAGCAAATGACTTACAGGGATCATGAATTCCGCTTGGAGGAAATTGCAACCATATTGGGTTGCAGGTACAGAGATGGAGCATTTTGCCAAACCTAGGACCTTTATTGTTGTCTACGATATTTTGTTCTACACAAAACCATAGATTGCGAAGTTAACAATGAAGACATAGAAAAGTTACTAGAAGACCATTAAAATGAGATCAAAAAGAAAATATTACACCTTCAGTGGCAGCAACAAAAACGATTGCAGAAGAAATATCTTCACAAGATAAGGAAGAAAGAAAAATGATCCTACTTTTCTAATTCTAGAAGGGGCTGAGATAAATACTTGTCTCGTAATAATATCGCCTTCATAAAGCTGCAGCAGTTACGGCATAAACATTTTCAATGACAATGCCGTGTCTCACTTTAGAAACCTTTTAAAACATAGGTTGTAAGGTTTATGCTAAGTTTTTAATAGTTTTAGTTAAAGCTACTATCCTGTCCCTCCTAATTTCAGCTTACAATTTCCTACCAGAATATGTTTTTAGAATCGCGTTTAATGCAAATGAGTAAGAGTAATATTTAAGTCAAAGTTCCACTGACTTCGAGAGAGAGCCTCAGAGTTTCTGATTAGCGAGCGTTTGCCTTTTGGCTACGACTCTCTAAGCTGTTACTACGCTCGGCTGTATTACAGGCCCTTGACAGCTTCGCTAGCTTATTCGATATTTAGGGGCAACTACTTAGAGTTTTGATAGCTTCGGATATATATCTTTAGTTAAGCATTAGTTTAAGTCTTATTTCTTATTATTCCGAGTTCAAGTCCAAATGAAGGCATTGTTGTACGCCCTGAGAAAAGGGTCATCTGTTAATTCTTATTATGAGCAATAAAGAGTAATTAACCCTTCTCGAGTTTACGTCTCTGTTCCTGAACTAAAGCGAATATTTGCTTTGCTGTTCATTAGGTTTCTCCACATTTAGTTGTTAGATAAAACAGTTAAACCCCGCAAGGGAATAACATATTACACTGGACAAATTTTTAGTACAACAGAGGCCTACTGAGTCCCAAGCAGAATGGCTATTAGCGATGAAGAAAAGATAAAAGAGATGCCCCCTAATTGTAGTTACCTGGTGTTTTTGTTTAAAGGAATTTGGAATAAATCTTCCTCATCGTTTTCCACTTATGCCATCCACTTTCCTTCGTATAGGTGCAGTAAAATTAAATTAACTTTTCTTCCGTTTTATCTATTTAATATTGCATCTACCTTTTTAAAGTTTTATATTAAATGACAAACTTTCTTTTTGATTATGGCGTCATTTGTGAGTAAGGAACTGTTATAAAAATTAAGAATTAAATATAAAGTTCAAAAAATTGTTATAAGGCGCAAAGGCTTATAAATAAGTAATCATTTCTGGTCCAGAAACGAATTAATCAATTTTGCATTAATTCCTACGGGTAAAACCTGCATAGGTTTACTAACATTTCGGTTGACGAACGGCCATCAAAAACGAATTAATTTCGTAAACCGAGGATTTATTGTATTATAATACGATCTCTCTTAACCGGCAAAAAAAATGACTTCGCAAATTCCGGATAAGTGATTTTTCCGCATAATTGAACATAATGTTTCTAGAATATATCTGGTTATGTGAAGCCATCTGTATAAATAGCAGCATGAGGAATCCTTTGACCATATTCTTCAATTTAATTATTTAATTAAATTATAATAAGAAGATATTAATAATTGAAATAAATAATATCGAAAATAGTACAGATAATTTAAAATTAAAACTCAAGCACATGATTATACATTTCGGAAAAAAAATTAAGAGACATTTTAAAATTACTATATATACACTGCTGGCCACCCAAATTGCAAGACCAAGAAAGACAAGAGATAACACAACAAAATTTATTTAGTAGATAGCATGTTGACCAAGTATCAAATGATTAAATTTGTAGACTTCCGTGAAGTGTGGTTCCTTCTAGAATCAGTAGCCGGAGTAGCCACCATTGTTAGAGATCACCGCTGCCACACGCCTCGGCATTGATTCAAAGAGACTTTGGATGTGTTCTTGTGGTACATGAAACCAAGCATCTTCCACACATTGCCAAAGTTGATCTGGTGGGGCAACTTGGGATGTAATCTGGGTCAATCGTTCAGCAACCATGGACCACATGTTTTCTATCAGCGAAAGATCCGGAGAGCAAGCCGGCCAGGGAAGCAATTCAATTTGGCGATTGACGAAGAACCCTTGAACAATGCGTGCCACGTGTGGTCGCGCATTATCCTGTTGAAATATGGTTGTGAGCAAGCCCTGAAGGTAAGGAAGGACAACTGACTCCAACACCTCGGAGATTTAGCGCTGGCTGTTACCGGCACTGCGTAGTAGAGGAATGCGAGAGTGATATCCAATACCGCCCCATACCATAATACGCGGTGCAGGACCAGTGTGACGGTGCATAACGCAGCTGTTCAGCATCCTCTCTCAAGGTGTCTCCAGACTCGAATCTGACCATGGTGGTGTTGCAGACAGAAGCGCGACTCGTCAGTAAAGACAATTTCATTCCATTCTGCCGTCTACATCCTTCTTTCATCGCACCATTGGCGGCGGAGACGTCTGTGGTTCTGCGTCAAGGGTAGACGAAGCAATTAACGTCTTGCGGACAGACCACTCTGCTGTAAACGGCGTTGGCTGGTACGCGCAGACACTGGATGCTGCGTTACAGACTGAATGTGCTGTGCTATGGTTCGTGATCTGACTGAGCGATCCGTCAATGCCATGAGCACAATGTTCCTGTCATCACGTGAAGTGGTGCACTGAGGTGGATGCGATCGAACACGTCGTTCCGTCGTACCCTCCTGCATCCAAGGGTCACATATCCGCATTACAGTTGTTTGGTTTCGTCCAACACGACTACCGATTTCCCTGAAAGATAATCCACCCTCTCGGTAGGCCACTATCCTTCCTCTGTCCAACTCGGATACTTGATCAAACAATTATCGCTGTTTACTACGAGGCATAATTGATCGTTTTTTTTTTGGAAAAACCCCAAGAAAAACACAATTGCCGGATTTGGAATCGTCGAAAACTCCAAGCCTTAAATAGCGCTTTGAAGTGGCGCCACATGCGCGCGTGATGTGCGTCTGCGCTGAAATTCTAATCATTTACATACCTCACCTCCGCTAATGCATGTTGTAAATTTCATGTTATTTGCATGCTTCCTTCAGGGTGTTGCATTTACGGTGGTCAGCAGCGTATATTTTAATATAAAAGTTGCGAATTTCTCACTGGTGACATATAACTTCGAATGTCCACCTACTTATACTAAGATCCAGATATCTCCCGTAAAACTGGCTACATATATAATGAAAATTCATGACATCATGTGCCGACAAATATGAATATTGCTCGGCAAATCTTATGAAAGCCTGCAATCCTTCGTCAGCTTTCTTCCATATAACATTTTTGCTTATGCGTGTCGTCTTCATCTTCACATTTCCCGTGCTCCTCGTCATCTTTCTTCTTCCCCAGTACACGTCCGATTTTGTCGTCGTTACTTTAGGAGATTGTAAGATAGGAACAGAATTATCTACATCCAGGCAAGTCTGCAGCTCCTCTTAACTAACACTAACCTTCTCCGAATATATAACTAAATCCAAGATGTCTCATACGAGCGCCGGAAGTGTTTCAAAACCAAGAGAATCTTAGTCACTCAACTCATTATCTACAACATGAAACATAGTACCTAATTTAAGAGAACAGAGAACGTAAAGTAATATTCTTTACATCTTCCCAGACCAAAGTAAAAATGGCGTCATTGAACGAGAATTGTTTTTGAAGAATTACTGCCTCTTCCTTATTGAAAGTTATTGATTCCATTGAAAACGGAATCGACAGTACGTCTTTATATTCTAGAAGAACTTTATATTTTCGTTGGATAAGGTTTTTTAGATAGGGCAGCAGAATTATAACATACAAATTTCACATTTAAGTCTTCAGATTTTAGGCAATTACATATTTTTTTAATCTCATAAGCGTAAATTTCGGAACTAAATTTAGACTTTCAAATGCGTCGTTACATTGATATAGCTGATTGATTGGGTGTCGGTTATGAGAGATTTTAATATAAATTTTAAAAAATTTAAATTAAGACAGTTAACTTTTAAAATGAAATTCTGAGAAATAATGTGTATGTTGTTGTTGTTGTTGCTCATGCTCACTTGTCTGACAGAGTCAGCCCAAGCCCACGAGAATTCTCGTGTCAAGGAGCGCTAAATTACGCCTCTCGTTGGCAATAGTCTTGAGCACCTAACAGGTGACAGTACGATTTGGCTCGGTTCCGCCCCCCAATTTTGATCGAGAGCACCCCGGGGGAACGGGTCTGAGGGTCTCCCACCCCTCTCCCCTTCCACCAAACCGATTGCTTGCAAAGAAAAAAATTAGCCTTGAGCAAGGAATCGAAGAAAAAGAGGCTGTAGTTTTGATCTGAAGCGGAACCTATATGTTGTCTTTACAACCAAATAGCGATTGAATTCTCGTTTAACAATTTTTTCTCTCTGGACTGCCTGCTGTAGAGCTTGAAGAGGAGATTCAAGTGAAGTTTGTTGGTAAATTTACTATGCTCTCGCATAAACAGTAATTTCGGACCTCTTTATTGTCGAATCTTTGCCCTGACTATTTAACTCCTTCAAAAATCCACTGAAAGAATGCCTTTATTCTTTACAAGCTTATAGAAGTTAATCGTTGATTTTTTCTCGCATTTTATTTCCTTGTGCAGTTAAACTGATCCCTCCATATGCACACCTCATCTAAAGAGTATAGTTATATCCAATAGTTTGGAATTAAATGATTAATTCGTGTGTTGTAATTATACGAATATTCATAATAATTGTAATTGTACGAATGTATAACATTTAATATTAGAATCACGGGCATCGCCTTATGGCGTACGATGCCTGCAGCGCATGTCTATAAATTTAAAAGAAACGGTAACAAATAACTGTTGTTTAACATTATCGTACAGTAAAATCCTTATTAACTACTCTTAATCAGTAGCTATGCACTGAGTCAATGATTTTACACTCAGGTATTCAAAACGAAATGAGATGCGCCTCTCGTAAAATGATTGTACATACTGAAGATCGTTAATATCCAGTCGACGAAATATTTACAGCAGGTAAAGCGAACTTTTCCCTTCATCTTCTTGCCTTCCGCAATGCAAGAGATCGGATGTATTTTGCGCTGCAGCATGCTGTCGCGTCATAGGCTCGAGAAGAGAATATTCATTGTTTAATATTGAATTTAGAGCAATTTTTTACTATTTTGTAGGACGATAGAGACGATTTTTCGATTCCGTGGTTTTCGTTGTACTAGGCATTTTTAATTTAAAACTGGAATACTATTCCTTACAATGTTCCATATGACAATGTATTATACTATAAGATTACGAGGAATATCTTTTCCAGAAATTTGAGGCAAAATGCAAAATTCAAGAAAATCAGCCGGTTAGTAGTTACACTATCCACCCATAAGTATTTGGACACCTGTAATAGAAAAGAAAAGCAAAATTTATTTATATTCAATAGGTGTTAGAGCCTCTAGGAGAGGCAATTACAGCATCAACCCCCAGGGCATGCTTTCCATAAGTATTCATGCTTTCCATATGACGGCTATTAGAATTTTCTCCCACTTGGCTTGGAGAAGACATGTAAGTTCCTTCACCGATATTGGGCGGTTTTTACACCCCTTAATCAGGGGATCCAACTCGTCATAGAGATTCTCGATAGAGTTCAGTTATGGGGTTTGGGTAGGTTAATCCATTCGATTACACACTGACACCATACCAACCCATGGTGGACCTCGCAACATGACAGCTGGTAATGTCGCCTTGAAAGTAACAGGGCTCCAATCCGTAAATCTGCTACAACGTAGAAAGCACACTATCATCCAAATTAGTACAGTCGGTAGGCGCCGGTGTTCAGTTTACCATGAATCTAGACCAAGGGTTTGAGTCCATGCCAGCAAAAACATCACCAGATCATAATTTCACCTATGCCGAACTTTACTGTGAGCAAAATGCATTCTGGCAGAAGGCTTTCTCCAGGCAGACGCCAAACTCAGAATCTGCATACGAACGGTAGGTGAATCTTGTTTCACTGTTCACAGAGCTCGTTTCGACTGATCAATGGCGCATCATTAACCGAACAGCGTGATCGGACGTTTTGATCAAAGGTTTATGGGTAGCAGCGCGACCATGAAAACCAACCAGATATGCTATCTTACAGATCGTAGTCATCAAAACAACATTCCCGGTTGCCTGTTGAAACTCCTGGAGTATGTGGGCCATCGGTTGGGTGCGGTTCTTCCGAATGTCTCTGGCACCCGTCTGCTCCTGTCTCTCAGTTTCGCGGGGCTGCCGACTCGAAGCACATTCCGATAATCCCCGCTCACCTTCCACTTCTGAATCGCGTAGGCCACTGTCGAATTTGAGTAATTCAGCCCACTAGATATGCTCCTTTATAATCGGCCATTTTTGTGATACCCGACGATTACCCTTTTCTCGAAACCAGATAGTTCTGAACTTCGTGGTAGCTTGCATGCCACTAATTCCAAAGTTGTTTAGGATATTTAATGGTGGAGGGCGTGACGTATATCAGGACCGCAATACAAGTATTTGCATGGGTGTCCAACTACTTACTGGTAGATAGTGTATTATGTTAAAGATGGATTTTTCTCCTTGTTTCTTTTCAATTGTTTGATAAATGACGGAATAATTCCTTGAGGTAGAGATGAAATAAGTAAATTTCCCGTATCAGAGGCGATATAATTTAACAGATGCCAGATACTGCGCAAGTATTCTATCCTCGAAGACTTTATCTCCTTTCAAAACAATTATATATGTTACTGACCAGACAACGTCAGGCATAGGAAAGTTTCACCACAAGCTGCTTTGCATGTGCATTTCGATCTCTGAAGTTGTGGCGGGAAAAGAAAGGGCAAATATACTTTTTCAATCAGAAGCCACGAATTTCGATTTATATGTATGCAATAATTCCGCAGCTACAGATAAGAGAATGACTGCCATTTCGTTCGCTTAAATGAAATTAATCGTTGCATTTAACTACGCTGGTCATAATGTTTTTTACTTAAAAATTTATTATCGCAGGATAATGAGTATTTGATTTAAGTCTCATTAATGTTTTATTTATGGGCTTCTTTGAATTTCTATAGAATAATGTTTTAAAGCTGTAATAGTTAATGATTTCTAAAAATCAGTTCAGGAATGACTGAAAATAGAATAGAGGATGTGAAACAAGATCTAATTCAGAAATTATTTTGCGTTTGGCATTTCTTCGAGAAAAACGAAGTAATCAAAGACGACAGGCCTTGCCCTTCTTTAATCAGTTTATCTTGTAACCAGAAAAATAAAAACAGGACTTAGTAAGGCATTTCCAAGCTGCTCAGTACGAGAAAAATAGGTGGTTAGCTGGCTATGGAGTTAAAGATTGTTCTGCTGGTCTTGTCTGCTCTTTGGTGTTGACAAAACAGGCGTGTGGATTAAGGATGGATTTAGTAATGTGAATGTATTACCAATATCCATCTCAGGGTATGAAAACTCTCTTGTTGATATTAAAGCAAGTTTACAGCTTTCCACATATGGACGATCAAGAATACATCTCCAGTTAAAACAACAGGAGCGAATATCTATAACGCTTCATAACGAGGCCTATTACAAAAGAATTTGATTTCGAATCAAAATTTATTAGACAGACCTATGATGGAACATCAATTATAGCAGAGCAAGTAATTGGACTACACAAAGGATTACAAGAAAATATCTGCAAGTCACTTTCATACATCGTTATAACTGTGTTTTAAATTTAGTTTTGGAACAATCTGCATGCGCCAATAGAGACTGAAGCATGTTGTTTAAAACATTAACTGGTATGTCCGAATTTCGTTCATTCGCTAAAACAGTTCATAAAAAAAGATACCTGAAGCTTCACCTACAGGATAGAGCTTTTGCTCAAGAATTGTTAACACAGTGCATGGAATGAAAAAAAAAGTATTGGTTATGTTTTTAAAAAATATTATAGGGAACTGCGATGATTGGGATACTTTATGTGTATCACAAGCGAATAGGTTCATGAAATTGTTGGCTGAAATGTAAAACCGTTTTCTCCTAGAGGTGTTTTCAATAATATTTTACCACTCAAGTCTTTTTTTAGATTTTACAAAAGAAAACCCTTCATATTTTTTACTGCGAGAAAGCGATTACAAAATTTCAATATGTGCTTACGTCAAAAAGAAATGATTTTTGAAGCAGTCCGGGACAATGCCTGTGCAAAAGAAACAAATGTGAAATCAGGCAACATTGCTTTTAGATTTATATCGAGTTCAACTACCGAAATGCTTGGTTCCCTTAATAAGCTTGAGTTTATGAGTTTCTGAATAAAGAGAACTGTTACTTTGTAAGGTTTTAGTTAAACTAACAAAGTTTTATTTTAATTTAAATCTTTCTATCTCTTCTCTGTTTCAACTTCCCGTCAGAAGAAGCGCGCGTTTTCAGCTTATGTTAATTTGAAGTACAGCCAAGTACTATTTAAACCAGAGGTAGAAACTTCTCAGTGTGTGAGAGCTTTTAGTCTCAGATCACGGTCATTCTGTTCGACGTTCGCCTGACCAGCTAGCAGCTAAAATTGTAAGCCATAGTGCTTACTACGTGATTGCATATTGAAATAAATTGAAGTGCGCTAGTATTAGCATTTCTTGCTACGCACCATTTAGTTAGAGGCCAACTCCGCGATTTGCTCTGCGAGCAAAGTTTAATTAAATTTCCATTTAGGTTTAGTATAAATTTATTTGATTGTTAAGTTAGGCCCAAGTGTGGTCTTTTACTTTCTGTATCCCTCCCGAGTTGGGAAGTGTGTAAATAATAGTGATTTAATAAAAGAGGATTTTAAATCCCCTTCAAGTGCAGTTATTCTCCAGCACAGTATCTACACCAGAACAAAGCTCATTTTCAGCTCCCTGTTCCAGATCAGGACTTTAGGTTAAGGAGTTACTTCAACATGTTTGCTAAAGCTATGCACAGAACACGCAGTCCTGACAACTTGTAACTCTGATTTTCCTGAAATGTTGCTAAATAAATTAATTACCAGTCTATACTATAAATGTATTAATTTTGTTGAGCTTAAGAATAAGCTGATTGCTTTATATTCTTTTGCAGAGTTTGAAAATATACCTGTATATGAAATAGTATCATTTATGAAAACTAACAATACCTGCATATGAAATAAATTATGAGTAAAACTTACAAATTATCTTGGCTCATTCTGATACCAGCTTCAATTGCATCAGCAAAACGATCATTTTTAACATTCGCAGTAATAAGAATTAATAATTATATTTTAGATATTGAAGTTACAGGAGAGATTATGTACACTTAGCATATTACTTATCGAGGAACAACTTCTGAGAGCCAAAGCATCGGCCTCATTTTATGAAGATATCATAAAGGAATTTATTATTAAAAGTAGAAGGGCAGAATTCACGTTCGAATATTGGACCATATAAAAAGTATCCGCTGTTTTTTTGGTACATCTTTGAACAAAAATTTTCTTTACTGAAAATCAGTTCTAATCACGTACAAATTGGCCATTATTATCTATGACCTTTTGCCATTTTTCTGATAGCTTCATAATTCCATCGGCTTACAACTTCTGTGGTTTATCATCGAAAAACTTGGCCAAGCGATTTTCAGCGGCACTTCGGTCTATTGTCTATTTTTAAGCAGTTTGAACTACTTTTTAGCATTTGTATACTGTCTTTTGTTTATTTATTTTTTGAAAATTTTTTTGTTTGTTTGAGTACGAATGCATGTAGGGGAAAGTTCTGAGTATTTGAGAACTATTAGAAATCTCTTTCGAAATTTTCCTTTTAAAATTTATGATTAAAGTGTAGAAAAAACGGTTTAAAGTCTCAGATGGTTCAGAGGAACGAAACGTGCATTCGGAACTCATTAATCAACTTGGTTTAAGGCTTCAAAACACTTTTCCATTGATAAGTTCCGTTTGAAGCGTTAAACAGAGAAGATTAATTTTTAGTGCAATTTCGTTGCAATTTGTATTTTTGCAGTCTCATGTTCTGTTGTTTTTAAGAGTTTTTTTAAACACTTTCTTTTTCGCTTTGTACCCTTTATTCGCGTTTACTCGGTTTTTGTAACCATTTCCAAGAGATAGAAATAGGTCGACCTTTATAATTTTTGGAATTAAATTTATATTTAGTTTTTGTTTCTACCTTTAACTTCATTATCAACTTATCATGATCTAGCAGCTTCAGTACAGGTTCGTCTCTTTTCTTTCCTTATTGTGTTACTGCTTCAATTGTGAATTTTCTTTAGCGTATATATATATATATACATATAACTTAAACAAAGGCAAATTAAGTCCAAAACCACATTTTTTCAAAATTTCTCTTAAATTTGCTTGCATAATTTGTTTTCGTAAATATTTAACATTATTTAGTTTGATAACATTTTTTATGACAATTATCATGGTTATCATTTCCATAGCAAACTTTTGTTTCTGGTTTGTAAATTACTTCATGTTTCAAACAAAATTACTTGCTTTGTTTCAAACTACAGCATATTTTTTGTATTGTTTGCTGTATATTGTCCATTCCTAAATAATTGAATGGATTTTCAGCACTTTTTACTGCTTTTTCAATGTTCAGATTCTCATTTGTTTTTATATACTGTTTAATTATTTTCAAATTTAGGCAAGGTGCCTTTTCCATCGCAGTTTATAGGGATTGGACTGATGAACGTACATATTGATTTAATTTAATTTGCATTATTTTAAATTCATAATTTTTATTTAAGATTCATTTCGCATGTTTATGCATCTGTCAGTTCAGAACAGGCATTTTACTTTTCTCGTTACACCAAACCCCTAATTATACCAAGAGATGTAAAATCCATTTGCTGTTACTTTTTTGGATTTTTTGCCTTTTCTGTTGTGCCAGTTTTTGTACAAATTTTATTTTTAATACAATGTTGGTTTTCTGAGAATTCTGAAACAAGAGTCATTTACGAGTAATTTTCATAATAATATTTTGCATTTGCTCCCCCCCCCAAATGGGTAATTTATTATTTCAATGATGAATATCATTTTTTAAATTTACTTATGTTTTGAATCTAAGAAATATATATACAGTAAACCCTTGTCGAACCCGAGGGTTACGTCATTAAATACATTGCACGCACGGCAAAAGCGCGTTCCTCAAAGTTAACTTTCTATGGAAAAAATACCTTAAGCATAGCTCAAATTGAGAAAATATGAATAATTTAAACAAAACTAATATTGTTGTCATTGAAAGAAAAATGTTAATTGAAAGGATTTTTTACTGTTTAATGAGTACAATTATTCTCTTAAAAAGGCTGGTGAATTTTGCTTGGGACAGTGACTGGCGCAGATCTTTAAAGGTCCGCTATGAGTTCATTAATACTACACATAAAATAACCGCTTCTTCCTTCGTTTGGGTCAAACTCCATTCAAAATCAGACTGCGTCCCTTTTAAGAGTTTGTTTTAACTTCTTGTTGTCTTCTTCTGAAGATCATGCAGTTCTTTATTCGTTATTTCTCGATTAATTGTTGAACTTCTTCTTCCATATTTGAAAACTATTCGTTTCGCAATTTGCACGATTTCTTTGGCTTCATTTTTAATTAATGGATTTCTTTAAAATTATTGCCAATTTATGGTCAGAGCTGATGCCAGCAAGCATTTAGTGTTGATGAATTCACTTGTTCTTATGCAAGTCCAATCTTTTCTGTATGGTCGCTCATACCGAATAGCTTCCAAAATGCCCTTAGCATACCATGTTTTCCTGCGCTTAGTGCTGTTACGAAATGTCCAACTGCGGTGAGGTTCCTTTCCGCATAGCGATTTCAGGGTTGCCAGAAAGTGGTGAGGAAAGGCAAGGTAGCCAGATTTGGCTCGAAATCGCCCATTTGGCGACAAAATTGTCGATATGCCATAGCTAGAACATTCTAGAACGAATTCTTACAGGCTTTCCCGAGAGTGTTCTCGAAGGCAGCTCAAAAGTTATATATACTCTGCCTGTACGCGGAGCAGGAGAGCATGTTGAATTCAGTAGTACTGTTTTGAGTTCAGAGATTAGCTTGAGAGCGATCGACCGAGTCGGGAGTTGTACTTTAGTGCTTTGTTGTGAAGTTGTCCTTTCCGTTATAGCCTGAAGGCTGTGCGGTTGATTGTTTCAGCGTGTTTACCATAGTTTTTTTACGACTGTAAATGTGTCTTTGGAACTCTCCTTGTAATACTGGAGAAGAAATTGTGTTTTGATTCTTCATCAAGTGTTATCATCAATTACTCCAAATCCATGAATCCGTAGAACACAACAGTACTTTACTTTTAGAGGTGTAAACATGCCTGACATAGTAGACTTAGAATACTTTTAGACGCTTTGATCCATTAGTAGGAATAAGGTAGTAATTTTAGGTGGGTAAACATTTTAATACCAAGTTGTAGGACACAGAAACTTGACCAACTCTCTTCAGCGTACCGAGTCTGAATGAAATTCCAGAATTGGATAAATTAAATGGAAACAATTAAGATAACGCGTATGTGCAAAATCACGTTCCGAAATATATAAACTCTGCACTGAAAGTCTGGGATTAGATGCAGAGACAAATTCGAAGAACATCATGTTATCCAATCAAAGATTTAAAAAAATGCATTTATCTTTCCACAAGAATGCGATTTTTCGCCCGTCTTCTTCCTTTGCATAAAAATGAACTTCTACGTTTATATATGAGGATTACAGGAAAGAAACTGCTTTGACTCTTTTGAATACTTGTCCACAGTCTGGCTATCTGAGGCTGTGCGATCCCTGATCCAACGCGTATCAGTGGTATCTGCATGGAGTAAAGGGGATGCAGGCACGGTGCTGAACCCACTACCTTGTTCTTGTCAATGTTAATGTTCCCGTGGCACTGTTGGAGACTTTTCTTTCCCTCCACATTTTTTTTTTTTTTAGTCATTCACTAAATGACTGTTTAACCTCAAGATTTTGGCTTGGAATTCTTTTAGATCCTCCTCTGAATTAAAGATTCATTAAATTTCGTAATTAAATACTTCGTTATCTAACCCAATATTAATGTGTTATATAATATGGCTGATTCAAAAATCTTTTTGTTCTGCAATGGAAATTCTTACTAGCTATGTGCTGGGCAAGATTAAAATAAAATACCCAATTCCTAAAAAGAAAAAGTGTGTAAACAAAAGACAGAGTTTTTTCCTTACAAACACTTTTTAAAACGAGTAAAATGAAAAAAAAAACCTTCCTAACTCGCATGCTTTTTTATCTGAAGGACTTTACTTATCTTCATAGATTTTTGCGCTCCAGACGTGAACGAATCAAAATTAAACACAGACATTTTATGGCATCACGAACTTTCTTTATCTGACCCACTACTGCGGAAGTGCAAAAAATAGAATTCTGGCTCATGAACTATACATATAAGTTTTATAACATACTGAAATTTACATTACATAATTTATTCGATATTTACATTTTAAGTGTTGCGCATGAAAATAGGTTAATTGACACATGAAACTGAAGCATAGTGAATTTTCACTGCTGATAGAAATATTGTAGGCATTCAAAGCGAAATATTTGTAAAGTTTTGCCTGGGGACATTTTTGAGGGTGGGAAATTATTCATCTTCTCCACCTACTCTTTAAATAACTCTAAGCGCCCATACGCTATATCCATTTCTTCAGCTTTTTCTGTTGTTGGAATCGTAGAATGTTTATTAATCTCCAAATGGACGAAGTGTAGCATCATTGAAAACTATGAACCTGATTTAAAATAGGTTTATTAGAAAACGAATTCGAGGTGGTTTGGTAATTCTTATTGTAAAATAAAATTTAATGCTCAAATTCCTTTAAAACTTATAATTAAATTTCGATATAAGTTTTATAGGTTGGTCTACAAATATCGAAAAAACATTCACTTTTCATCCAGGTAAGCTGGATCATGTCTTATGTCATTGCAGCGAAGACAGTGAAAGATGCAGTTTGTAATAGATGGCTATGCCCCATAAGTTAGATGAAAATTTCGTTGAAAAGTTATTACGGACTTAAATTTTATGTGTACCACAATATGCACTGTACTCTTTGCTGCACAATTTCCATCTTCATGCGAACTGGCTGGTTAAGGGAGGTGGTTTCGCTACCACTGAATCAAGCTTCTGCACAAGTCCGTAGTGACGCAAAGAATAACTGCTTCTCAAGATTATCCTTCACATCCCTGCGGACCAAACGTGGATATTTTCTAATTATTTTGGTATAAAAATAATGCTGGATTTAAGATAAAATACAATATAGTGGCCTAAACTAAAGTTAATTTGTTTTATTACTTTGTAGCATTATTTTAAATGAGAGTGACTCTCCGTTTCCAGTGGCAAAATCAAAGAATGCGTGGATGTTTCGCTTTTTTACTTTCTACAGTGAATGTGAAAACTGAAGCTACTTTTCACAGAGGGAAAAGTTTCGTATTCAATTTGGTAAAAAGGTAGCAATAACCAGAAGCTATACAAACTTGGATAATTATTCAAAAATTCTTAAATTCTCGTCGCATAAAAATAAGTAAATGTAAAACAGGTAACATATTATATTAATCTGGGAGGACGTATTTCGGATATGCAAAAGTTTGGTTATTTAACAGGTGACATAAAATGCATTTCAAACCAATTAAGTCATTTCGTTCAGTAATGACATGTACGGTGTTCCAAGCTTTTAAGTTCATAAAAAGTTTTATAAGAACTGGGCATTGTACAGGATGAGTCAGAAATATAGCTACACGTTAGACCACATCTTGTGGTGACAACATTGTGTTTAGAGAAAGCAAAATGGCGTTATTGGAATTCCACCCTAAATATTAAACAGACTCATTTTGTTCCGTCAAACTTGGCACCGTTTTGAAAACTTCTAAATCTTTACTAGTGCTGTTGCACTCACACTACTGCTAATTCTCTCAGTAGATTTTTTCTAAATTTTTCCTGTTATAAGCACACATTTTCTTCATTTTCCCACAGTGAACGGCAAAGACTCTGCATTAAATCATGTCTGTCTGCTTTCAAAGCCTTTCTATCATTCTGATATACATTCGTCCATACTGTAGTTGCAGCTTGCTGCTGCATATTCGAGCTATCTTGGCAAGTGATTTAAGTTCGGTAAAGGGCTTATTTAATGAATGGGGCTGTTGGGCACTTGCCGAAGGGTTCGAAGAGTATAAGGGTCCTATACTAATCCATTTACATTTCACTTAACATTTATAAGACATTTTCTGTCTCCTTTCCGCATGCCTTCGTGGTGTAACTGTAGGACACTTGACGCGTATTCGAGTGGTACAAGATTCTTGTCCCTGTGAGGGCATTGCTCACAATTCACGTCTCCTGCTTCAAAAAACAACTAATAACTTGAAAACATTTATTTTACATAAGTGGTTGTCGGAGATGACCCAGCAATCTGGTTTACCCCGGGTATGTGATTCGTATTTAAAACTGAAGAAAAAGTGAAGTTTCAATTTTAATATACCATTCACCAAGCCCCTCTACAGTATACAGTAACACATTACCTTTGCTTCAATCCTATAGCCATATTTCAGAGCCATCCTGTGTATTTATTACCTAGCAATGAAAAGATACAAGACTATCTCCATTGAGGGAATTCATTGGGTATTTCCAATGGGGAAATTCGTAGGTGCCATCTATGAATTCCCTTTAGGCATAGAAATCAAATCAGATCCCAGTTTTCTGTCTCTTCAACTACTTCATAACTGCTTCCATAAAAAATGCACAGAAAACAAAGGAAGGGAAAATTTTCGTTGTAAAAACTTCGTGGCAAAAAAGAAAGCAAGGAGAAAACATTGCAGTTTTAAAAAATCGTTGTATAAAACGTAGTAGAAAATAAAGCTGTGCAAAAACTTCGGAGTTTTAAAACGTTGTTAAATAAATATCGTGGGAAAAATAAAGCACCTAGAAATCATCGCATGATAACATAACAGATAACCGTTTTCAACTGAAAAAATTTCATTTGTGAACTGAAGAAGAAATAAATAATATTTTTACCTCTATATTTCATATTTTTGTATTAATTAGTAATTTTTTACTGAGAAAGAAAGAAGAAATAATTAAGTATTTAAAATCTGGAAATCAGTAAAAATTAATACCACGTATAGCAATTAGTAAATTTAATAAAATTTTACTCTTTTGTATCTTCATCTTTCTAATGCCCGGCGGCATACATAAAGCTTTTTCTTGTGGATGCGAAATTTCTGTGTCTATTAAATGGGGTGATTTTTAACCGGAGCATTTTTCAATTTGTAAGCTGCATAACAGACTGCTGTTATAACAGACTGCTGTTATGCTTGTTATAAGAGCTTCTATAGCTTTATCAACAGAAGCTGGAGAATGACTAGCAGCTATCTGTAGAGTGATGCTGTAATTCTGCTTCTTTAATGTATTTGAGAAACTTGGAATGGCCCGCAGTATCTAATCTTAAGTCTGCATTTATAATGTTTAACTATGCTATGGACTGATTGTGAAACAAATGCTTTTGTGATCGCTTATGGAATCTGTATTGAGGACTTCTCAGCTGTTCCCATTATTTGCCAGATCTTTAGAAATGAGCTTGTCATCTGGCCAGCCTTTTGCTCGTTATGTTTCGAATGATGGAGAAGAGTGTCATGAATTGAAAAAAACCAGCATCCTATTGGCAGAAGTGAGGTGGAGAAGTTCTGAGCCTCTAATGCCTTCAGTAGAGTTTCATCAAACAGGACGTTTTGCGATTACGTCTCCTCCAATTATATTCTTATATCTTTCACTAATGTTTGGATGCTGTATGACTAGAAGTGATTCTTCCATATGACACATAGGGGGAAAATAGGAGGAAGTAAGTTTCATGAATGCAGTTTGACCTTCTTGAGTTATTGCTATTTAGTAAAGAGGTGAGTGAAGGACAAGTGGGTCTTGTGGCCCAGCATAAATTATTTCAGATTTGCCATTTTCGGAGAAGATTTCTTTCCAGGAAATAGGCAGGCATGTTATTGTGCCCACGGACACATCCGGTTCTTGCATTTGAGCAACTGCAATTTAATTTCTGTCATAAATTGCATTACCATTATTATGACTTCTTTGGAGACTAATTTGGAGGACATCTATTGAGAAACCTCACTGATGAGCATCTGCTAATGCATATTCTTCCTTCTGTTAATGCATATTCTTTTAGTGAATCTCTCCATGTCGGATAGATTATTTTATTCACTTCTTGATCGATGTTGTAGGTTATTTCTTTCTTGGCATAGCGCTTTGCGCAGTTACACATTTTTTTTTTGTAGCTCGAGGTACAGTCTTTGAAGGTGTGTTCACCTGCACAGATTGAGCAGCGGAGTGGTTTATCGCATTGACTACGCTGATGCCCTAATCTTTAGGAACTGTATTAAGTGCTTAAGTTGACGTGTTTCCGGTAGGCGTACGAGATAAAACCTACTAGGATTCTGCCTGTAACGTTCAGACTGTTCTGGTTGTCTGGGAATGGATCATATTATAAGGTATTTCTCCCGCCTTCTTGGCATGCCTTCGTGGAGTAGTGGTCAGTACGCTCGACGCGTATTCGAGAGATCCGTGGTTCGCGAGGACACTGTTCATTTTTCACGTCTCCTGCTACGAAAAATAACTAATCTCTCTACAGTGGCGCCCGAACAAAAAGGTGGTGGATGATGATTCTCTACCACCAGGATTTGGCGATTGGGTCCCCTAATCCTCAGTCGCGCTTTAAAAGGAGAGAGTATGCAAGGTATTTCTCCCGCCTTCTTGGCACGCCTTTGTGGTGTAGTGGTCAGCACGCTCGACTTGTGTTAGTGAGGTCGAGTCCTGGTGAGGGCATTGCTCATTTTTACGTCTCCTGCTGCACGTCAGTATAGAAGACAGTGATAGCATTGATGAAGGACACCCGAGAATTTTTTTCTCGGTGAACTTATTTGTGCTTAGTATGTAAAATGTTATTTTATATTACTCCTGCTAAGAAAAAATACAAGCAAAAATTTAGTTTATATCATTATTAAATAATGAAAGTGAAGAAAAGGAGTTTCTCTGGGTAAACTTCCGGTTTGTACTAATTACACTCTGTGTCAAATTTAGTTTATATATAATTAAGCGTATGAAAGTTGTTATTTGCTTTATTTCCAGATAAAATGCGTTTTAAAACAATTTTAATTTCATTGAATAAGTTTTCAAGGCGTCTCAGAATTAAACTCGAAACTTAAGGTGTCTTGCTTCACTATGCGCCGAACTGTCGCGCATATTCTGTAGCGGGCTGCGATTTAAATGGCCCCTCCTGGAACTTAATTGCCTAAGTGATTTCTTGGAATTACCCATTTAAGAATTTTCTCTCTTATTCTCTACACTTTGAAAATTCCTGGAATCTGCTCTATGCTCCTCAAAACTTAGCCGTACACAAACACTGACTGGCTAATTAAGTTAGTTCGCAATGAATTTTCACATCGACAAAACTGTGATTCCTTAGCGATTCTTCCGCGACTTTCCTATGAGTTGATCACTTTGTGAGGTTTAGTTGTGGAGTGTATTTGACCACTTTATGAGGTTTAGTTGGAAAACTAGTAAGCTTATATAAGGTAAAGCTCACTTTATCTTGATTCTAAGTACTACTCTAAGCTTCTGAACTTGTTTTCATCCAGATTTTAACTACAATATCAGAGAAATAAGTGAATAAGACAGAAATAAAAATCAATTAAAAATTTATTATGCTTTTAGTTCGAAGTCCAGAATTAAATTACCAATTAAAGCTCCTAGCTTGATTGATTTATGGTCTGTTACTTAGTATTGAAAGCAAAGTGGAAACTCACTAGCCGATAGACATAAACGAACTCATGTTGAACAAAAAGCGGTTCACATTCTCATAAATTTGGATTCTTAATGCTTCATAAAACTTTCACCATTTATATATTCTGATATAAAAAATAAAGCAGATGGAATATACGATAGATTTTAAGATAAATAAAACGTGTTAATTAAAGTAAACTTAGACATGTTAATAAAGTGTTGCGTTTTGTTCTCCTATGCTTGAATCTGGAATTTCTGTGATGGATTTCCAGTAAAAAATGTTACATTACCGATTTGCACATGTGCTTTTAATGGTTTCAATGGCGAGTATTTGAATTTTTTTATGTTTGATTTTCTTTTAGGCATGGATTCCTGATTTCAAACAGCTACTTAGATGAACCAAACAAAGAAATGATAACGAAGTAATGCACTTCGGCGTTTTTTTTTTTTTTTTCCGGAAGAATGTTTTAGAAAATAAACCATTTCTGATTCTACGGCGCTGACGCAATCAGTGTTTGCAGAATGTGACAGAAGTTGGCTTGGAGAGAGATCCCCTAATAAATGCCGAAAACATTAAGAAAATACTTCAATATGGGATTCATAGAAACAAATGATATTCTCTGCGTGATTTGTACAAACATTCTGACCAGGTTTCCCTTTAAACTCCGACGCTATTTCTAGGCAAACTATTCTGAATTGAAAACCAAACCTTCTGAATTTTTCAAGAGGAAGTATAAAAAGATTTTAGTTTAGCTCGAGTCGCTGAAGCTCATACCACTGCAAAGACTTGAATATGAAACATTGCAGAGACTGTGTACAACTGAAGCCGTAAACATGTTTTCCTTGATAAAAAGGCTCTAAGTTAGTCTCTAAGATTCCTTTGTCAAGTAACACTATTGCTCGACGAATCAACGAAATAGCTGACGACTGGAAAAAGTTATCAGTCGCATCAGGTATACCAAATTCGCACTTTGAATTGACGAATCGGCTTATGTTGACAGATAAGCAGTTTTAATGGTATTTGTTCATTATGCTTACTTACAGAGCTATCAAAATGAGCCTTTTCTATGCAAACCAGTACTCATCAAGAGGTGAAATATTTATTCTTTTGTATGTATTCTTCTCATCAAACAAAATACCATGGGAAAACTGTATAGATATATATACTGATTATACCAGGCAATGACGTGTCACAATGCAAGCCATTATCAAAATTAAAAATAAGCAAAGAAATGCAGGCGTACCCATTGCATTCTTCATAGACACGTACTAGTCTCGAGAAAAATGCCTTCTGAACTTAGGACAGTGTTCAATGATGCCATAAAAATAATAAACTATATAAAATCGCGGCCACTTAAGGCTGTGCAAACTAATGTGTGAAGATACAGAAAGCCACTCTGACTCTCTCCTGCTACACATTAAAGTAAGCTGGTTATCTCGAGGAAAAACATTGACACATTTAGCAGAACTGAGAGCAGAAGTAAGAGTATTTTGATGGACCGTAACCCTTCACTGGCGACACTTTTAAATGATGAAGCCTTAGTATGAAAACTCATATTTTGACTAAATTTTTAGCAAAATGAACAAAATAAAGCAAAGGAAAAAAATACCGAAATGTTTATGTGCAAATGCCAAAAAATCTTCTTTTAAGAGAAAATTTATGTATTGGTTGGGGTGCATGGAAAAGGATATTGTCGATTGCTTCCTTCTTATAAGCTTCTTGAATGAAAATAGTACCAAGGTTCAAAACCAAATACAGAAAAATACTGTGGTGCATCTTGAAGCTTTGGAAGACTCACTTGAACATTATTTACCGACAGCTCAAGAAAAAGTATTTAATGATTTTCAGTACATTCAGCGTGAATGAAAAATCACCCAGCTCAAATTCAGCAGGTTCTTATAGACTTGACGTCTCACAGCGAACTAAAAATCGCCTTCCGAAACCATAATCTATCGAAGGTTTGGCTGCATTTACAAAATGGATTCAAAATCTTGTCTGAGAAATAAAAATTAATATTGCTGCCTTTCTCAACTACATCTTTCTGTGACACTGATTCTTTACCTATACAAGTAGAAAACAAAGACAAAGAAGCCGCTTAAATCCAGAACTAGACGTTCGTCTCATTTGAACTTAAAATAAGAAACCTGTGCCAAAAATATAACCATACACGTGTCATTAAACGTTTACTTTCCATTTTATGTAATGTCTTAATTTAGACCTCCTGAGCACGATATTGCAGTGTAGTTGCATTATATTTAGTAAAATTAAACTAAAATTATTTTCTCTAATGAATAATATGTAATGGACTAGTATGTGTTTTAACTGAATTCGATATAATGGTTTATGAGGTTTTAAAGTCTTTTACTATCGTAAACTGTAACCATCTTTTTGGTAGACGTTAAGCGACTTACAGCTGCGTCTGAAGTGCAACAGAAACTTGAGAAGGGTGTAAAAGACCCTTTATTTAAAACTTAATAAAATGAACAGAAGGCACACCTGGTGCTTACAAATCCGGCAGCATTTATGGTGATAAACTGTGTAATGTAAAGCTAAATAACTAGTAGCCAAAGGCTACATAGAGCAATTTAAAGCTAAGTTGTCTCGGACCAGCGTGACTTTAACTATCTGCAAATATAATGGAAGGTCGAAGACAGGAACTCTTTATCTTAGAACAGCAAACCTAGTAACGTGGCCTTCAAGAGGCAGGCCACGCTTTGTGTTAACAATCTCAAACCCGCACTTAAATACACGCGGACTCATTTGCATACCGTCTGGAAAACGGAAAGACAGAAGTGATAGTAATGATTCAAAACATAAAGTAGCTGGTTATTCAAATTAAAGAAACCTCATATGTTAAATTGAAAGAACTGTGTTCGCTGTTTTGCTCTCACCAATAATCTTTTGTTATACAATTGTTTTATGTTATTAAACTTAGAAGAAATCTTTTTTGTGTGGCAATGTTTTTACAACACCGACGGTATTTGTGCTAGTTGAGAATAAACTGAAATATTATGATAAATTTGAAAGTTTCTAAAATAATTTAATTGCATGCATATTGGGCTGTCTTGATATCTTTTTACTTTATATGCCTTTACTATCTACACTTTCTTCTTCGCCCTTTAGGATAGCTCTAAACACTGTTAACTTGTAGACCACAGAAAGAGCTTAAGAGGCTTCGCAATAGCTATTTCGCTCCGCGAGTCAAAATAACTAGAAACCGCTCGTCTAAGGTATTCCTAATTCATGGTTGCATATATCCCAAATATATGGTGTAATATACTCATAATTCATGGTTCAACATATTACCAAGCAATGGTTCAGCCAAAGCACCAAATAATGAAACAAAATTTAGCCACCTTTTGGTTGCAACTTTTCTAATTCTTTCACAATGTGGTGAAATCTTGAACCAAATTTGTAACAGCATACGTCTGAGTCATCTAACATAAAAAATTCTACAACACAACAAACAGATAAATTCAGCAGCTCGCGAATGTAAGCAAAACGAATAATCGTTATTAATCTCTTGAGATTTTCTTATTAAACACTTTATTGAGTTATTAATTACTAACAACACTAATAGCTAAAAATCCACCAGTGGCCGAGTGGTAAAGTCGCTGAATACTGGTAGTTTAGTCTGAGATTCGAATCCCGGTGAACGGGCTGACTCTATGAGCGTTTTCGTGGTTTCCCTTGTGTGCAATATACATATGAAGGAGTTTCCCTTAGTAAATACCCCACGAAGGCATTCCTCCCTTGAGTGCTGTGCCATAATCAAAGAAACCAGACCAAATCAAGCTACTTTAGATGCAAAACCACATAATCATCTTAATTGCTTTGGTCACAATGGAAGAGAAAAGACGACAAGTGAGAAGCTTCCCTCAATTTGTCTCATTTTACTATGGTATTTTTCTACAAGGAACTTTTAAAATTTTTGTCCTCCGCTTACACTTTATTGAAAAATTTACCATTTTTTACGAGAAAAAAGTGAAAGCAAAATGTATGTTTTACGTCTCCTAACTATATGAGAATCTAAACTCTTGATTTTAGTGAAATGACTCTTGATTCTAGTAAAATTATGGTAACAAATTATAATGTTTGCTATTAACAAAATTTAAAATTTTATGTTTAGTTAAACACTTCTTAGCTTTAATAAAAAATCATATATTAGTTTTCCAAAACTAGGACTTAAATGTTTCAAAAGAAACTGAATTTTGATGAGGAAGAGAACTGAATGATGGACTCTTTACTGGCAAATTTATTTTTGATGCAATGATAGAATTCCGTACCATGCGCTTGAATTCTTATCAGTATCTACTAACACTAGAGATAAGCCATCAGCTCTAAGATCTGTTTACCTGCTTGACGACTGACAAGCAATTGATTTCTTATTCATTTGTATATGCTGATGCTGAGCTAAAGGCCATCTTGATAGTGCCTAAAATCTTATTCAGTGGATATCCAAATAGAAGCCCAATCTATACTTTAAACGCCGTATAATGTAAATACATATAATGTAAACTGTACAATGTAAATACATAATTGTTCTCTGACGCAAATTGTCTCTGACTAGGGCATCTCTTTGATTAGCGGTGTTAACGAAGGACGAATTCATTCGAAAAAAAAAAGTTTCTTAAAACAAAAATTAGATTTTTAAGTAAAAATCATATATGGAGAAATTTTATTGAGAAAGTATTAATTTGTCTGCAGTAAAATCTTGCAAACTTTTAATGAATAGGACCTTAAAAAATTTGAATTTAGTTATATTTGAATTAGCATTTTAGGAGTTATGACCTACTCTAGTAAATACAAAATTAGTAGTGCAATGAAATGGATCAATAAACTCGGTCACTGTCACTTAGTCGACGAGAAACTTAGCTAAGTGCAGTTATCATATAATATTTTATTCCTTTAGAAGTCTAAACTTAAGAACTTGTATATCAATGCTAAAGAGCATAAATTTTGTCGTGATTTCTGGTACAAAGTTGGCATCTGCAGCATTGATATGAATTTTCAGGTTTAATAAGTTCACTACGTCGACAAAGTGTAGTTTTGTATCTGACAAGGCCAACTGTAAGCTAACATCCAGCTTTATTCAAAAACCACTTATGTTCAAGATTCTCGTATAAAATTGTTTATGTATTTTACATGTAACTAATTATATTCTCCTGTATATTTTAATAATTTCTATACAACTGTACTTAAAGAGCATCTAATAAAATGCAAATTTAAAGTAAAAATAGATCAGTGCTTTTTTTAGAGAAAATTATAAATCGTGTTCAATACGTACACATTCATGACAGAAACAATAATATCATAAACCTTGTAAGGTTTTTTCTAAGTTTATTAACAGTTATTTTAAGTTTTGTATCTTTCCTAACTTATTCTAATTTCAGCTTACAATTTCCTGCAGAATGTAAATTCAGAAACGCAGTAAATGTGTAAGTAAGAGTACTATTTAAGTCGATGTTTCACTGACTTCGAGAGAGAGAGTCTGATTCCATGACTAGCGCGCGTTTGCCCTTGGCTACGTTCTCTCTTAGTTATTACGCTCGGCCATACCTTAGGCCCTTGCTTGGCTTCGCCGATTTAATTAATACTTAGGCCAACTATTTACATTTCTGATAGCTTTGGCTATACCTTTCAAATAGCTTAGTTAAACTAGTTTAGTTTAATTTAAATTCATTATTATTTAAGTTCCAGCCCGAGTGGAGGCTTTGTGTAAAGTTCCAAGTAGGAAGTGATTGTAAATATTCTGAAAAATAAAGGGCAGTGAACCCTTCTTAAGTCTTATGTGTTTTGTTCACACACTTAAGCTATTATTCGCTTGTTAATGTTCATGGGGTTCTAACTTAGCACTTTAGAATTAAATACTGACTGTTTATCACGTCGATATTTATCTCTACCATACGTGATAAATGTAACTGTGATAAATTTGAAGTATTATTAACGAAACGTTCAAGCACTTCGTCGCAAATACAGAATTTTAATACCGCACGGAAGCTCCTTTCTCGTGAATGTTCTTTTCTTGCTGTCATTTAGGTACCAACATGGATATCAAGTACATTTATCGTTATGTTAGAAGGGATATGATTAAATCCACAGCTAATTTCAGCAACTTTAAAACTGTAATAAAAAAAATTAAAGTTGCGTTCAGCGATCAAGTTATTTTGGTTTATTTGATTAAGACAAAACACTCGAAGGCTATCTGTCTAAAGAGAGGATGCGTTTGTGGAGGACTTTCTAGGGGAAACTGGCTCTTATACACGTGACACAGGGAGTAAACCACGTAAAAACACCCATGCAGTCAGCCAGTTTGATGTATTCGAGCGTCGGACAGAGCTACCCGTGTTCAGCGACTTTACCGCTCGGCCGCTGGTGGGCGAAGAAAGAAAGAAGAGGGTATATAAAACTATGGTTATAAGGGAAAGCACTCTTTGCATTTTCTCAAAAAATTATAAGGTATTGCTCCCGTCTTCTTAGGATGCCTTCGTGGTGTAATGGTCAGCACACTCGGCACGTTTTCGAGAGGTCCGTGGTTCGAGTCCCGGCGAGGGCATTGCTCATTTTTCACGTCTCTCAGCATCAAAAATTCTAATGTCTCTACTGGCGCCCGAACTAAAAAAGGTGGTGAGTGATGATTCTCTACCACCAGGATTTGGCAAATGGGTCTCCTAATCCTCAGTCGCTCTTTAAAAGGGGGAATATATAAAGTATTTCTCCCGCCTTCTTAGCATGCCTTCGTGGGGAAATGATCAACACACTCGGCGCGTATTCGAGAGGTCCGAGGTTCAAGTCCCGGCGAGGGCATTGCTCATTTTTCACATCTCTCAGCGTCAAAAAATTCTAATGTCTCTAAAAAGTGGGCAAGGAAAATTTTAAAATATCCTTATTTTTATCAAAACATCTGTTATTTATATAATCTCTAAAATGTTAACTACAAGTGTTTTTTACTATTTAATAATATATATATATATAATATATAATATAATCTTTAGAAGATAACTACAAAAACCTTAAATTCAAATTTAAGGTTTAAATTAATTTAATTAAATTTAAGGTTTAAATTAATTTAAGGTTTAAATTCAAATTTAATTCAAATTTGCCAAAAATTGCAACCTACCAAACGAAAAAACAAAAGTGAAAACACAATGATGAAAATATCAGAATAAACATGCGATTTACCGTGATTTTGATTTAATGATATCTGTACCCAAGTCTTAATGGAAGCTTGTAACTTGGGTAAAACTGTCTTTGACTATAAATGTTGAATATTTTGCTTCATCGAAGACCCCAATGGACAAAGAGGTTTTTCCCAACGGTTTTTCCACATTTTAAGTGTAAGCATATTCAGCCTCAAATTAACTCAGATTCTAACTAGTCATAGGAATTTTAGGAATTACTTATATCGTTTGAATATCATGACGCGTGGACTTTGCGCTGATGCTGTAGAAGATGTAGAGCATATCTTATTGCACTGCAGGTTATGTGTAAGTCCCAGAATTACTTTTAAGAGCAGCTTCAGACACCTGTCTATTTTCTGGCCTCCTGTTTTCTCTGAACTTGTCAGGAGTTCTGAAGCTTTGGCTGTCTTTTTTTTTTTTTTTTTTTTTTTCATTTTTTTTTTTTTTTTTTTTTTTGTTCAAACGTTTAGTATTATTATTTTATATATTATTTGATTATTATCTTTTATGTTTCATTGTATTATTACTACAATTTATCCGTGTCTTATTACGTTATGTATTAATGTAGTGTATTATTGTTGTATGATATCTCCTTTGTACGAGTACTATTTTATTTTTTATTATTTAAAGTATATTTTAGTATTCTTATTATAGTAGCATTTGTATGTATATTCATTATTCGCTCCAGATCTAGGTATACTGTATTATTGTTATATTATATCTTTGCATCATTGAGTTATTTACTTCTGTAAGCTTCGTGAAACACAAAATGTTAAATTTAAAAAAAAAAATGTCTCGCAAAGGAACCAGGATTGCAGGCACAGTTGAATTTAGTGTTTATATAGTAGGATACAGGAGGTTATTCATTTTGAATTATTAAAAAATAAACAAACTATCAGTGCAGGTATCTATTATCATCAGTATCTATTATCAGTGCAGGTATCATCAGTTAGTTTGTGAGGTTTTCGTTTAAACTAATAAAGTTTTATTTTAATTTTCCTTTCCTATGTGTTCTTATTTCAACTTCCCGTTAGAATGAGCGCGCGTTTCAGCTTTATGCTAATTTGAAGTGGAGCCAAGTTTTGGTATTTAACTAACTATTAGCGAGGAACTACTCAACGTGAGAGAGCTTTTAGTCTCAGATCACTGCTGCTCTGTTCGACGTTCGCCTGACTAGCTAGTATTTAAATTCTAAGCCTTAGCGCTGTTACTCTATTACTTATTGAAGTAAATCTAAGTGCGTTAGTATTATTAAATCTTGCTACGCACCATTTAGCATAGAGGCCAACCACGCGTTTATAGCTCTGTGAGCAACGACTACTTAATTTTCTACTTAACTTTAGTTTAAATTATTTGATTGTTCAGTTTAGATCCAAGTGCGGTCATTATTTTCCGTATCCCTCCCGAGTTGGGAAGTGGCTGTATATAATGGTGGTTTAATAAAAGAGGATTTTAAATTCTTCTTGCGTGCAGTTCTTCTACCACTTAACCACAGTTACCAAGAGTATGCATAGAATATTCAGTCCTGATAAGTTGACCTAAAATGGACTTTTACAAGTGAACAGTATTTTTCAGCGTACCTTGTATAATTCTTCAGCAAGGTAATGCTAAGTCATACACTTCGACTGTGACTCAACAAAACCTTTATGATGCGAAATCCTTACTTATCTGCCTAAAAATCCAAATATTATCCCTCCACTTATTACTATTCGAGTTACTGCTGTATTTTCTCGTTAGCAGTAGCTTCCATAGTAAGCAGAAGGTATTCCATAGTAAGATTCAAAAAATCTCTATCGCACGACAAATAATTTAAAGACTCGCAGAACTAATTAAAATTTTTGAAAACGTTGTACTTTAGTAAGAATCAGAGCAACTGAATTAATCATTAGCATCATTTATTGAATTCAGAAAAATCAATAAATGATGCTAAACAAAATTTTTAAACTGATTCTTCCCACAAATTTAATAATATCATCACTTTTAGAATTATATGCATTCGTACAATTGAAACACCTTCTCAGCAGTATGAATTAAAACGTAATAAAAGCTGTGTAATACTAAAATATTGTAACAATATATTCATAAATGCTGTGACTTCTACTTGTTAAATCTCACATATCAGATCTGTAGTGAAGATTTATTAAAAGAACGTCGGAAAGGTATAGTTGTAAAAAGGAGTGACAATAAAATTTCTGATGATAAGGTTATTAATTGTATGACTTTTTCTAGAGAGAATAAACACTTCGTTTTGTTTCATACATTAAAAATTCATTTCTCGATGATTTGAAGTTAGGAAAACCAAGTTTCTTAATATTAATTTCTTTTTACTTTGCAAATTCAATTTATTTCTTTTATTATCATTTTCTTATTTTTTTGGAAAGGTGACCAATGGGTGACCTGATGTCAGTGGTTTAAAACTTGTTTGGTCTTAACTGAAAATATCTTTGAAATAAGAAAGAAGTGGTGGATATCGTGTTAGCAACATAAAGACAAGTCAGAAAAGAATGCTTAGATTAAAATGTGAACATCAGATAAAGAATCATGGTGTAATCCATTTTTATGTAGTAAAAATACTTAGGCTTCAGAAATATAGAGGAAAATATTGTAACACTAATAACGCAGAAACCTGAAAGGTCACAAAAACCAATTCATTATTTGGATGATTGCTATTGTTTTCGCAAAAATCAAATTAATAGAAAAAAAGAAATTATTAAAGGAGAAATAACGCGGAAATCTGAAAAGTCATTAAGTACTAATTCATTATCCGCATGGTTGCTAATATTTTGGCAAAATCAGATGAATAGAAAAAAAATATTAGCACAATATGTATACAAACCTCTATTTATGATAGAGGAAAGACGAATTTGCATACATCACTTTGTAGAGACATTAGGTTTATTTCGAAGCACGAGACATGAAAAAAAAATGCAATTCCTTCGCCGGGAATCGAACCACAGACCTCTGAAATAACGGCTCAGTGTGCTGACCATTACACCACGAAGGCACGCTAAGAATGTGGGAGATATACCTTATAACTTTAAGGGAAGAAATCATTCCCAAGCTAGGATTCTAGTATAGTTCCGTTGAAAAGCATAAGCATTATTAATGCATGCTTTGTAAATATTTGTTTATATTTTACAGAATATTTAGGAATACGAATATGCTATGCTACAAAACAGATTTTACCAGAATATTTAATTATGTGTTGTACCACACATGCATAAAAACAAAACAAGACAAAAACCGCACAAAGTTTCATGTTCCGATTGTGAAGACTATTTGGAGTGGGGTGAATGTTTGTTTTTTTGCTCTGTTATAGAATTGCGTTTGTATATAATAAAGTTATATTAAATCGGTACAAAAATACCATTAAAATGCATATCATGCTAAACCTGTTGCATAATATCTTCGCGTAGTTAAGGCATTTTAAGATTTTTCTTTAAACTTTCGCTAATTTATCGCTTGCAAATGAAAGAGGTTTTGCTGATTGTTTTTTAAAATTTAATTCTGATAATCTCAGCCTTTAAAGAATCGATCTAAGAGCCTAAGGTCATAAAAATTGATCCAACAGCAATTTGTTACATTTACCCCTTTTAAATATTATAATTTGAGTACCTTTAAATTTAACAAATTTTTATTAAAAACTGATTTTATTTATTTTTTTAATATAAACCTTGAATAAATTTTAAAATGAAGGAGAATAATTTTTAATTTAGCAATTTTTTTTGTGTGTGTAAGAATTGCAGAACCTATACCTATAATCACTGCTAATTGTTAAACTACTGCAATCTTTCAGCATAGTGATAGCATTATTTAAAAATTCAGTTACCTTTTTATATACAGTTTATTACTATATTATCTACAAAATTTTAGTGCTCGATTACACGTTTTATTCATAAACATTTAATTTGAGTATTCTAGTTCATGAAATCTATTCTTCCTCCAATAAAAGTGAATATGTGTAATTTGAAAGCAAAGTACCGTCAGCAATTGGTTTTATCTAATCTTTAAATTCTTTTGGAACCACCAAGGTCTTGTAATCGATGGAGTCATCTTGAATGCCAAAGTGCTTATTCAAACGAGGTTAAATGCTGTTCTTTCAGATAAAGGAAGTACAACTGAAACATTTTTCCCGTTACTCACTTATTCCTACATAAATATTTGCTCTGATGTATTATTATTATTATAAAGATGAAAAATTAATGATATTTAAATGGAGGATAAATTGCTGAGTTTAAATCTGAAAGCGATTAAAGCTTAAAATCTTAAGTTTCGCTCAGCTAGATTCAGTGACACCAAAACTCCGAGGCTAAGCTTCTTTCAATACAAAATTCCATGCTTGATTTAATAAACTATTTATTAAACTAAAAGAAATAGTCGATGGGGGAAAAAGGAAAAGAGGAAAAGAAGCAAAGAAAATTTTAATGATTATGCATAATTGCCCAGACATTTCCTATTAAAATTTGATGAGAATTTAAATAGTAAATAACTTGGGATTATTGTTTAAGTTCTTCTAAAAATAGCCGTGCAAATTTTGACACCAAAAATCCAGAACGTATATTAGATAAACTCTTTCAATTTGACTTCAATTTTCTGTTTAATCTTGCATTTCTCGAGTGACTTTCTGTCGCAACAAACTACTAAATCTCTACGCTGAACATTAATACTGCATAAAGATAAAATTCCCCTATAACTTCCTTTTCTGCTGTTCGTAAATCTTTATACTGAAGCTTAAAATTAGCAAAAGCTATTCTCCTCCCCTACTTGCGAAGTTTAGATTAAGTTATAAGAACTCAATCAACTTTTATGGAAACAAACATCGGCTCCAATTTATTCTCCTCCGTCTAATACTAACCATTAACAAATAAATCAAATCACTCACCAACTCTTATGACGCTGTTAGCAATACACGGATTCACTGGGTATTGAATCCTTCGATCAAAACAGCTTCAACATTGCTAATCTGAACCCTTTAATTGCTGGTAACATTTATGATTAAAACGTTATTTTTTGCATTCTGGTGAAGATCTACAGGAAAAAGACTAAGAAGACATAACATAAAAACAACTGTTTAATTAAATGAACCTTACAAAGCCAGATCAGGGTAAATGCTCATCATGAGTTGGAAAAAGACTACTATATCTGTAAAAATATAGTTGGTGTTGATAAAGAGTAATTTAAGATATCAGGATGAGATCTTGAAACGAAACTAATATTTTGATGTAAGAAAGGTTGTTTCAAGATTAATAGAAAAAGGGACATTTTTATTAAATTTCTAATATTATAGGGTAGAGATTCACAAAGAGGTAGGGTTAGCGTTTCCACTTTATTGAATTTCTAAAGTATGTGTAAATAATTTACAGCATAAGTCTTCTTTTGCACTGAAGATGCAAGTTTGATTTGTATAGTTCATCTGCATCAGAAAATAGTTGGGCTTGATGAAATTAAACTCCCGAGAAGTTGCTCTAGTCCTGATGGCGTTTTCCCCCTGCTACAGTATACACTTTTTTGTTAGGAAGTTCGCAGAGCATGCAGGGGACCGTAGGCGATTTCTGACCCGTTTCCCCATTCCCGGTGTAGAAGAAGGATTTGAACTCCCAAGGGATAGCTCGAGTCCGGCAGTAGTTTTCAGCTACCATTAATTAATCCCGTTTCTCGTAAGTGGAAAATGTCTGATTTTCTATCCCTCGATTACGCACTTGAGCTGTCCTCTGAAATTTTTGTTCCAAATTTTCTCGCGTTTCAGAAAATGCCCTTCTGGCCTGTCACTGGCCCGTACTTTCAGGTCATCCCTCGATTGGTGAGTTTATTCAAATTTGTCGGCGGTCTTGATGTTTAAGGGGTTGGGAAAATTTCCTTGAGAATTTCCAGTGACCGACTTGGAACGTGATTCGTTATCATCTATAGAGGTGGTGGGCGACAGACTACTGAATGCACAACGTTAAAGTAGGCAATTAGACAATATGAACTACCTTAAGCGGGGAATTTGCCCGCTTAGGTTTTCTCCCGAACCGGCAGTTCCAATTCATTCTCCCCTTTCGGACTACCATGCTTGAAAGCAAACGTCACAGTCAAAATTTGGGAAACTGAGAAGTGGGCAACAGAAAATAGTTGAAAATGTTACAATAGAAATAGCCGCCTTGTTTTCGGTATAATAGTTAGCGTTGCCAGTTGCCATATGTTTGACCTCCGTTTCGATTTCTGGAGAAGACATGGATGTTTGTATTTCATTATCCCCGTTCTAGCTGTGTAATAGCAATCTATTCCAGGCAGTGTACCTTGAGCAACGTCTTCGGTGATCAGATGGCTAAATAACCGATGGTTCAGCCGTTTACGACTAAACTAGCAAGAGTCGGGGAATTAAGGGAAAAAATTATACGAAGTAGTCACTCTTATGGCCAGAAGGTAATTAGAAAGTACAAAAGTACGGCTTGAGTGAAAATAAAACTGGTAGAGGAAAGAAAAAATATCCTAGGTACTATTGTGAAATAGGAAAGTATTCTATGAAACTGAGATAGTTCCTAACGTTGTACATACCATAATGGTTTCTAAGGAGCTCTCTACTAGCTTGCAGAATAGAAGCAAACGTTTACCAGTGGTTAGGACGCATTTATTAAAGATAACTTCTCGAATAGTGTATTCTATTAGTAAGAATATGTTTGACAGGAATACTGGGGACAGGACTGTTTGACAGGAATACTGAATAAACAAACAGGACGATCCGTGTTGGTATGGGGATGAATGGAACGTATCGTATTTTACTAAATTAGTATTAAATTAAAACTTATTTACTTAATTTATTTTTATTATTTACTAAATTTACGTAGTCATTGATTGGGTCATGAATCATACAGTTTATTTGATTAGGCTGAAGGAAAACCTCCGAGAAATACTATTAAGTTAGGTTTTAATAGGAAATTCCTTTTCTAAGAAGAGGGCGGCATGTAAAAACATAACTATTCTACCGTTGTAAATAGTAACTGGTAACCTCTGCCCAATTCTCAAACAACAATATTTTTTACATCTCCAATCTAGATTCCAAACTAAAATGGGAAATAACTAGCAAAGATTACCTTCAAGATGCCCTGAGAAAAGAATAAAAAAAATTATCTCCAAACCCAGTTCTAAACTTTTAAAAGTCGAACCATTTATAGGTTCACTATTTATAGGACCATTTATAGGCTCAAATTAAAACAAAAGATTCCAGTGTGGTCGATTTTTTAAATCCTATCTCTGCATGTGTTTCTTTAAAATAGCTAATCTTAATCTCTAATTCTGCCCTAATTGTTCTTTGTGGAATTATTTGTAAGTTCTGATGCACGACGCCGCCCGTGGACAGTGTTAAAGATCTGGTTACATGCCGCCGCGGCCAGCCGAAATACCCCTGCAATCTTCCCGAAAGTTTGTGATTCCATGTCGGGCATGTGTTACAACTCATACGCACAATTTCGAAAATCCTCTGTGACCTCTGAACGTTTTGCATCATTTACATGCTGTTCTTTCATTTCTCCAGTTCTCTGCGCACTAGCACATGACGATGACATTTACTGCCCTGCATATCTGCATGATTCCGATTCGTCTTTACTCAGACTGCCCTTCGCAGCAGGTTACACACGCTACTCTGAAATACGTTGTACAGCAAGCGAAGATATTACGAAATTAAACACCCAAAGATATTACGAGATAAAAAACAGTAATTTTTGGCATATGTTTTTTCTAACTTCAACCAAAAAATGGTTTAACACATTTAATGATGAATACATTATTTCATTTCTTCAGTAACAAAAATCAAACTGTCACATTTGATTTGGCTTGCTTTTTAAGGAAATTTTCTCTTTCCTTGCCGCTTGTCTTCGTAGTGCAATTGGAAGCACGTCCATCTAGCAACCGGTAGATTCGAAATGAGAATCCCGGAGAGGGCATTATTTTCAGCTTCGGTTCAAGTTTTCTTGTTTTATGCTCCGATAAACACTCATTCACTCTACAGGTGGCTTCTGAACAAAAGTGTGGTGGCTGGTAATTCCTCATCACCTGGATCTGGCGGCTGCGTCCAGGTTTCCCCAGTCGCCCTTTAAGTGGGGAGAATATAAAGCATTTTTTCCTCCTTTTCCACGTGCCTTCGTTATGCAACTGGAAACACGTCTGGCTAGTAATCCGAAGGTCCAGAGTTTGAATCTCAGCTACGGTATTTCTGATTTTCCTTGTTTCCTGCTCCGATAGATACCTAATATCTCTACAGCTTCACCCTGAACTTATTAAAGTAGAAAACTTGTAGAACTATTGTCGGACTGTAGAATTATTGTCAAATTTTGAAACCGTCAGGCTCTGAATCCAGAAGATTCCGAAAATTCAATGAAAAAGCAAAGTTTTCTAGATTTTTAAATTCTAAAACGCCCTTTCCACTTCGAAATTAGGTCTTTTATCTCGCGATATGCTGCTTTAATAGTTGGGCATATTCCAAGATAAAGATGTATGAACTTACTCAAAGGTGTTAAGATTAATGTTGTTAAATTTATATATACGATGGAAAGGAATCCTAGGTATTAAAATTTTCCCATGTATAATGGCCTAATGTTCTCGATGAAATGAATTCATAAAACTCTTCACAGCCTTTTCAACCCATGTAATTAATTATGTGTAATGGATTTGAATGATTGGTGTAATATTTCAGAGAAAGATCAATAAAAAGTTCTCGGGTAACATTTTTTCTCTTTGTACCTTTCTGAGCAGACCAAGACAAGTAATCTCTTCCTTTACTTTCTGAAATTCATTATTTTTTAAGAGCAAGTTAAGGTTTCATCTAATAAAATTTACCCAAGGCAAGTCGAAGTATTTCCCTTCGAATCCACTTACTGCACAACTAACTCAAAAATTTCTTCCTCCTAAGATTCGAGTGTACTCCCGAGTAAGCGAATAATTAAAACCATTGAACACCGGTAACTTCTTTGTCCGTAACCAGGCTTTCATTCATGATTACAGAAGGTGCTATATTCGTGATTTATGCCAATTTCTAAATATGCATCAGTTTCACATAGAGGTCCTGCACAAAGGTATAACCCTTGCTAACCACAAAGGTGTACCCAGAAACTATCTCTAGGCAAACTTTGCATTTAATCATTTAATCACCAGCGTTATGTCTTCAGCCTAGAGGAAATGCGAAATCTTTTCCGTAACAGGACAATACTCAAATACTCACTGAATGAGCCACTGAGAAGTTAATCAGCCAACTTTATGCTTCCAGAGGGAAAAAAAAAACCTATATTTCGATTATGGTAAAATATTTTTAAACATAAGAAGTATATCTTTTAGTTTAGATATTTCAATTAAAAAAAGAATGAAACAAACCGTAATATTTTTAAAGCTTTTTATTGACAACATATATTTTGAAAGCAAGACCACTACTATAAGTACAACATATCTAAGCAATAGTGATCAACAACCGATCATTAAATTGCAGCGTGTGTCTTTCTGTAAAAAATTGTTTATCGTGTGTTGTCCTATAATAGAAAAGATTCAAACTAAGTATTTCGCAAATATATATTACCTTATTTCTAGCGCCAAGTATGCAAAGTTTGAATTGAAAATATAAATTAATGAATATAAAAAACCTGTATTCAATGTAAATTTATATTTAACCTAATGCTTAACTTTCGATACCCACTTTTAATAATAAAAATTTCGCAGTTAGCAACAAATTATGTTTAAAATATTAAAGAATAAATTGATAGGCAATAAGCGTCAGATAAAATCACACATGCAGGCCATCAATACACGTCGCTCTTGAAACATTTTCTTATAGGAATCCCTTTTAGAACAGACGGCTTTATGACCAGAAATCATTTCGCATCTTAAGTAAATCTTCCAGATAACAAAAAATAAAGCCACTGATCCGTTTGATAAAGAAACTTATTCTTTCATAACTGGCCGAAATTAATTACTTAGTTGCATATAAAAAGAGGGGTTTGAACCCAACGGATTGAAGACATAGGCCGTTCGTGAAACGGCATTTCAGGGCAAATTAAATCAAAGTGGAACGCATGACCTGAATGTCTGTCGAAAATGGAGGTAGACCAGTTCTTGACCTTCGACTTTAATCGGAACCCTTGAAAGCAGAAAAGCGTTGCAGAATGACAAGATTTATGGGCCTGCTAGGAGAAAGGCATATGTTAAATACCTACAAAAAGAATCAGCTTTCTTACCTTCAGTCAGAACTGGCTGGTTAATCAATTATGGCAGGCATACGAGGGACATCTGCTGATATTCAAGCACTTAATACCTATGTAATTTCCTATTTAGTTGGTTAATCTAATGCTAATGTTCTAAAATGCGTACATAAAATTTTACATTTACAAGCTTTGCGTAAATTGCTATTGGTCTGATAATTCAATTTTTGGTGAAAAATATATAAAAAAAATTATGAGTTTTGAGTTTATTGTTTTATTATCCTAAACACTTAGAACTTGCATGATTCATAACTGTTGCGGCACTACTTGGGCGCTACTAAATACGAAGCATCATCAAAGAACTCTCGTATTATCAACAGTAATGGACGGACTTTACTAAACTTTGCAAACTTGAGTAATATAAAAGTTATCATGCCTTCGCAATCTACCAGAAATAAACTTTATCAAAACCCTGAATTTTTTATTATCCTCTCGGCAAGAAATTCCGACATACATCCCCACCTTGACAGCAGTCTAAGAACTAAACTCATATCACCTTCCAGGGTCGTTCAATTTATCTGGAATCTATCCAATGCAAAATTATGCCAGGTTGAAAAGCAACGGGCTGGCTGCATGGGCGGTTT
>KK118074.1:1003478-1051578 GCA_000611955.2 Stegodyphus mimosarum | reverse complement strand
CAGCATTTTTTGCTTTGACACATCTAACAAGTTGCTTCTCTTCGCAACGATTCATAATTTTTTCCCTCTAATTTTTTTGTTTATTCTTCAAGTTCTCTTGCTGATATCTTCGCAACGTATTTTTGACTGCTGAATATAGAAATTGCAGTCAACTGGAAATTTATCTTTGAAAGAGTTTGTTTTAATATAAATAATGACTTCTTTTTTCACCTACCTAAGATCTTGAAATTAAGCTATTTTAAAACTCAGGTAAACAATTTTTCCAGCCTTCAATAAATGATTTAGCCAAACGAATACGAGTTTGCGTATTGACTTAAATCATGTGAATACTAAATTCCAGAAATTTGCTTTGGCCCAGTGGTTGATTATATATGCGCGGTTAGTTAAGTTCTTTTTATTGTTTATTTGTATTCCCCCCTCCGAATTTTGGATTATTTAGTTATTAAGTTTTAATATTTTTGTGTATGCCGCTCCGATGGTATAGTGTTTAGGGTAGCTGACTGCAGTACCAACGGGCTCGTGTTCGAATCCCGGAGAAGGCATGACTGTAAGTGTCCGTACCTTCATAGGAGGCAAAGGTGGTCCACCTATTAGGTGCCTCCATAATAAAGTGACCACCATGTCTGGCCTTAGTAGTGTCGAAGTCGGCTGAGGGCCCGCTATTGGAGGAAAAAAAAAATAATAATATTTTTGTGTATAATATTAAATCTCATATGGGAAATCTCTCATTTATTTCTAATTTTAATTGCATTTAGTATTTTTAATAGTTTAAAACTTCCAGTCTGATAAGGTGGCTAAATACTCTTTTGACTTGTGTAGGTGTTCTTCTAAGAAGTTTGATATTTGAGTTATGATACCTCCTTTTTTGTAATGGAGTAGCTAACTCTCCCATGTATCAATGCTTGAATGTAAAAGCGTTGCATCCGTTACAAAGTTAAAAGAATGGGTTCCCTTCCCTCTCTCACTGTCAGCATCATTCGGCTATACAACCTCCCGCACTGTAACTGTAATTTTCCGCTGCATGTCCAGCGCCATCATGGATAATGATATAAGTTAGGGCTCGTGAATCCAGACTGAAATGGCCAAAAAAAAATTAAGTTTCATCTTTGCATATCGTATACAGAATTAGTAAACTGTTGTATTGTAGACAGAAATTGTGCATTTTACATTGTTTTTATTGTAGGCAGAAAAACAGGTACTTACAGAAAATCCCGTCGACCACAAGAGACGGCGCCAATCGCGCCACCCCCCCCCCAAAAAAAAACCATTTACTAAATACAAGAAAAAACGTACTTTCTTACTTTTCTTTCAAATTTATTACATTATCATTTATTTATACTTAATTCTTCATTAAAAATTTCCATTATTTTTGCATAATATTACCATATCGTGGCCATTAACACATTTTTTTGATGCCGGTAAGGTTCCATAACTTTGGAAATATTGAACAGCATGCTCTTCTGTAGTAGGCAGGTTCCAAATTTTAATCTCTTTTTTTTTTCTTTTTTTTTTCGAAAATGCGTGATAGAAGGGAAAAAGGAGTCTTTACTCAAGAATAATAACTAACACGTGTAATCAAGGTTACACCAAACCCAGCGTGTTTGAAGAAACCTTTTCCATTTCTGGCGAAAAATCGCGTAGTTTGGCGTTTTTTCTTTAAGAGGCAAAAATGGTCGACGGGTTTTTACGTAAGTACCGAAAAACATTGTACATTGCTTGTCTTGTAGACAAAAATAGTAAATATTGTACTTTGGTACAGTATTTACTATTTCTGTCTATAATACGTAGTAACACACTGCATTTATTTCTAACATATAGCTATAGTTTTCTAACTAACCCGGTAGATTCTCATTCTATAATCGCAGTAAGTGATCACATGCATATAATATAGAAAGAGTAGCTGTAACTTTCTCCATAATTTGCGTCCTGAATAAAATACACTGTTTTGACTCAAAATACCACTTCCGTCCGTTAGCTTTAAGTTGCTCTAATTATTATACAAGCAAAATGATATTGAGTTCTCTGGTAAACACTGTTACAGGTTTAGTTTTCATCTGTTTTAACAAGAATAAACCAATGTTGTTCAAAAGAACACGCACCAGTAGTATCTGTCCCTGATACATATAACTTTCCTTCATACTGGTATAAACCGAATTTTCGCGTCTACGAGAAAGCTGATAATATGCGCTATCAGGGTTTTCATAATGAGACTGCTGAGAGAAGGGAAGGGGGAAATCAAAACTTTCTTCTTGCTCTGCGTTTCGGTTTTCAATTTAGAATTTTCTTATCTGTGCAGAGAGAAAAATAGTTTACGTTTATTGTAATACTATTTATGTTTTGAACATTTTCATAGACAACCTAGCATTTCTTACTTACATTCCTTGCAAAAAAAAAAATGTTGTAAGATGGATAACTGAAAATAGATAGGCATGTAGATAGAAAAATAGCCGATATAAGGCAAAAATATGATAGCCAAAAGGCTTTATTACAATTTGGGCAATAGAAGTTGATAATTCTTCGCTTAAAGTTTTATAAGTGATATTTGCTGAAGGTTTTATAAGGAACTTCGCATTCCTGTTAAAGTATTTAGTTTCATTAATCCATTACCTTATGATTTTGAACTGTAAAATCACTTCTACTTTTCGTTACCTAGAATATAAATGAAATACGTGCATATAAGAATTGAGCTTTTAAAAGTTAGTCAAAGAAATTTGTCAGCGAAGTTAACAGTTGTTATATCTCCTTGCCCAGCTCTGAGACTTAAGCTAACCGGCATGAGCCTTTTTGCTAGCGAATGTGTCGCGCATTTGTCACAATTGAGCCATAACATATTAGGCTTTTGCAATATGAATCTGTAGCATTAATTTTACTTTAAAGTTTGATTCACATTCCATGTTATCTGACTGAGTTGTTATTTCCATAGACGGGGCGAAAAATCACCATGACAGTCTCAGTGGGAACCAATTTAAATTAATTAACAAGTGGAACCCTATATATTTAAAGCCATATAAATTATTTAAATGTATATGAGAAAACAATCAAGAATTCCTTTTAAAATGGTCCTGAACAATAATTTAATAGTCCATCAAAACAGATTCATAGGTGTAAAATATGAAAATATGGCTTCTAACCACTGTGAATAGCAATTACATATTCCCGCCCATTATCCGCATATTAGTGGCATTGAAATTTAATAATATATGCTCGAAGCAGGTATATAAACACATAAAATATGACCAAAGATAACTTTAAAAGTATTCTGCAAGAAGAATGAGATATAGTCTTTTCAGATACAATTCCAAAGTTGTTTAGGTATAGTTGGTTCCACGACGTTTGAAGGCAACTATGAAGACTGATAGTCAGAGCCGGGATAAGAATGGCAGAGGTATTTACGTATTTATCCCGTTGACTGAGAAATTTGGCTACCATCGGACCATAAAAATTAGAAGATATCCCTTCAAAGTTGCGCTAATCGTTCCTGCGAAATACTAAAGGAACTGACGCCTCTTTATTTAATAAACAATAATTATTCGATAGCTTCGTTTTTGTGCTCCTTAAAAAGGCTTTTGTCGATTTCTGCTACTTTGGTAGGTCCCCTGATTTTACCGGAAGCTCTGTCTAGAAGTACAAACTACTCCTCTGATTTTACCGGAAGCTAGGAGTATAAGCTTTCCGCAGGTGTTATTCTAATCTATTATTGCTTTGTCGGCCATATTCAGCTGACAATGTGGTGTCTATTAACACATGCATTTTCTATGTTAGAATCTCGTACCTTTGAAAATAATCCACAGCTTCCTGTTCTGTAGAAGGCGGATCCCGGATTTTAATTTACGCTTTATCAAAATGCTGAGAAAAAATACAGCAATAACATTTCATTTATACCCTTGTTCATAAACACAAAACATGGCTTATCGAGAATCAGTTGCGGAGATATTATGAGCGTATTGTTACGTCACGCTTTAGCTGCTAAGCAAGAGTTTCTCGAGCGATAAGATAATACATAAGTACTAAAAATTATTTCAATATGAATTAATGGATTTACCTAGCTGTATAAATACTGCGCTGCAATTAACTTTTGTTGTGCAACAATACTTTCTAATTTAACAATAACCGATTTACCAGTCCTATGAATAAATTTGCTTCTTAAGTCATTACACATATATATGATTTTTGAATATCTGAGCTGAGCTACAGAGTTTGCTAACAAGAAAGAAACTATCGACTCAAAATATTTTCAATACCTTCAGCAGCGGACAGAAATTAGAATTTCTGTCTCGAACATAAAGATAGGTAGGCAAACAATTTTCCATATGTGATGTAATTTTTTTAATTTAGAAACACGCATGTATTGCATATAACATGAGTTTACAAAAATGTTAAAAAAATGAGATAAACTAATAGCCATAATTATGTAAAAGTCTTATTTAATTCTGAAGTTCACGGGAGGAAATGCAAGAAATATACATTGAAGAATAATAATCTGATTTAATAGCTGATTATTATTTATTTAAAACTATCTTACCTGCAACGTAAAATAAGTGCTGATCATTTTACTGTCTGCCACTGAAATTCTCTAAACTTGAACCTGGATTTCAGATTTATCGCTGAGGAGGTTTATAGACTGTCATCACAAAAGAAGAAAATCAGATCTCTGACCATAAAAGAATCTGCTAAACTGGATATACTAATTAGAATGAAGAGATTTCTGAATTTTGAATTTAGCCGACAGCGTGCTATAATTTTTGGCAAGCCTACTGAGCTGATGACTGTTCCCTTTTTAAACGATTTGGTTTATGTGATTAAGGCAAAGCCTCGAGGGCTATCTGCCTAAGGGAAGAGATGTCTTCGCAAAGGACTTTCTAAGGGAAACTGGCCCTTATACACGAAAACATCCATGAAGCCCGTCAGTTCGCAAGATTCGAAACTCAGACCGAACTACCAATATTCACCAACTTTACCACTCGGCCGCTCTTGGGCCATTTTTGAAACGAATCAACCCATGCTGAATTCCCGCAGCTATTATTACCACTTCCCGAAACTGATGGTGAAAATTCAACTAAAATCGCCGACTTCATGCACAGCCATGCTGAAACAATGCACTCCAATAATAAATGTCCAAGAATCCTGACGCAGGAGCCTATCATTTCTGTATCAAACTATGTGATGACATACTGTTAGAAAACGTCATTCCTGAATTTATAGTCAAAACTTCCGCAATAAATCCCAAGAAGAAGGTAAAAGCTAAAGGTTCTAAAGCTTTCAAAGTCAGTGATAATACATCCACTCAAAATGGCAAATTCACCGAGCAGATGGATATCGCCTTGGCAAAATAACTAGAGGATCACATGACAGAAGCTGGATTTGCAAAATTCACGGACTCTACTCGCTTCCAATCAAGATTCTGATTCACCAACCCCAGTCACAGTTATTAATGAAACAACACCTTCTCTGTCAACACACCAATTAAATATTGTCATGCTATATCTGTAGAGAGCATTGATATCATTCATGCAAAATCAACAGATGATCCCGCCACATATTGAACGGGTTTATTATACTCAAAGAGAAATTCCAGTGTCCCACCAATAATTATCCAAGATGGTCACTCCACATAGAATCAAATAGAATTTTTTTTTCTAAATAATATAAATAAATTCATCGTTAGGGTACCAGATGCCCTGACGAACAGACGAATAAATGCCTTCTCGACACCAAGAGTGTTAGCACTACAGAAATCGCAGACGTACAGATGGCCTTATCTGAACTTGGCTTTGCTTTACTAAAAGTCGAGCATCTTACTGGAAGACGCGGATGTAAGAAAACCAAACTTCCACTGTTTCCAATAATGCTTCCAAAAATGATAGCTCTAGGAGCATTTTTAACATCGCATACTTGCTTGGGGTTAATATTAAACTGGAGACGTATCGCTTACAAGGAGGGCCCTTGCAGAGCCCGGATTTCCACAATACTCAGGCAGCGTGTAGGCATGAGCTACACTGTATCTAATATGGACATAGACAAGGACTGTAGAATGCAAAAATAGACAGAACTGAATCTGCTGCCTGTGCTAACTGTGCACTTAATCATACAGCCAGTTGTAAAAGTTGTCAATACTTCCCCGAGCCACCGATCAAAGAAAAACCAAGGCAGTATCAGGATCCATTTGCCACGAATAAAATGTATGACACCTAGGGTAAATTTCAAATGTGTTCTACGATGCTTTGCAGATCACCGAAAACCTGCAAATTTTTGTAAATGTCATCAAGAGTTTAGTAATACATGATCTAGCCAAAGCTATGAAAGAAAGCCAGTCAATGCCAGCATCGAGTCCAGCAAAAATAGTAACGCTCCTGCGATCGTTTTGGATATAGCAGTTTTCCTCTTATTGTCTGAAATGCCTCAAACTTTAAAGCAAAACTTGACATATTTCACCATTTCATTCTGCATTATAACATCGACATCTATCTCAACATTGAGACACACGCCACTCCTAGTGGCAGGCTTAATCTCCCAAATTTTAGATCCTGCAGGTAGACAGATGCAGGCATAGAGGTGGAGGAGTAGCCATTCTATGTAAAATCAGCACTCAACTGCTGCCTTTTCTCTCACTACAATACTTACTACACTTATAACTTTCCAGGTAACAAGTTTAAGCAAATTACTCAGAATAACACGATTATATACTCAATGTCCATTATTATGGGTGGCGACATCAACGCCGAACATACTTAATCGGGTTGTAGAATGTCGAATAATAATGTGAAAGGGCTGTAAGACTATAATTGCAGTTATCTCATTGCAATTTACTCTTCAGATGATCCTAAGCATATCAATAAATATAGATAACACAGAGATATCTTTTACTTTTCCAAAAATACGCTAGCTTTCGATGTGAAAAATGAACATCCATCGGATCATTTCCCAGTCTTGGCTAATAATGCGATTGTAAAACCAGTGATCCAGACTCAAAGCCAACACGCACAGGCGCTTATTCCATACTCTCATAAAAACAAATCTCCCAAAGCTTGATGGTCTCCACGACAAACATACCATTTATGGGGCTCTCAATACCTTCACAAAATCGATTACTCCTGCTTAAAAAGATACTACCACAGCGGATTAATGCAACTCTAATTCGCAAACTCCCTGTGCTGATTAAAGATATCATGTCAATAAGAAATCACCTCGGGAAACTTTATCGCATCACGTGGGATTTAGAGGTGGGTTAAAATTTTGCATCAAACGAATCTACAAAAACATTAAGTTCAATACAGCTGAACACAAGAAAGAAACGTGAGAAAAAACAATAGGAAGTCTGTATTTTCAAGGAAGTCTGAATCTCAAAATTCGCAAAAAACCTCAAAAGAAAACCAACTTGCTGCAAGCTGCTCTATTTTGAAAAACCGTATAGCATATACTGTCAATGGCAAAGCGGAAGTTTTCGCGAAACACCTGGGGATGCAATTAACTCCGATCTGTCTGACTTAGCATTATAGAACATGAGAATACTTACATTGCGGGCTGGTTCAAATCGCCTGTGCTTAAAAATCTCATTGACCTAATAATTCCGGAATAAATTCAGTCAATAGGAAGCTTTATATGAGGAAGGGGCCAAGCGATGACGGAATTACGAACTATATGCTTCGCAATTTGTCGACAAAAGCCATTACAAACTTAACAAATATAATGAATGCTTGCCTTACGCACTTATACTTCTCTCCTCTGTGGAAAATGACAAGCACTTTCGTGCTCTCAAAGCACAAAGAGAATAAGCTGGATTGTTTTCAACAGATCAGTTTCCTGTTAGTAACTGGAAAATTACCAGAAAAGTTGATCCTGTAGAGGCTTAAAACTTATCTTGACCAACTTCACGATGAATAGTTTGATTTTAGAGAAGAAAAAAACACAATGAAAGAACTGATGAGAGTTATTGAATTCCTATTCGCAGGAATTCATAACAAGAAATGTACTACGCTGCTTATGCTAGACAAGGCTAAAGCGTTCTACCGCGTCTTACGTAAAAGACTAATTTACAAGTTCCTAACTGTAAATTCAGCAGATAAATGAGAGATAATCCTATCCTTCCTAGAACAACGCACCTTGGCAGTAAGTTAATTACTCATCGATAATCAACTATGCAGCAATGGAAGATGACAGACTTATCTGATCATTGCCTGCAGACTTATTAGACGACCATAATTTTGTTTCCTAATTCGTAGTTTATTGCATTAACTTATGTAAACATTTAAATTTTTATCCATGTTTTGATTTATAGTTTGCAGTCATTAGTATATATTTGTATATATTTTTTTCCTTAATTCCAAGAATTAATTTGTATTTATGTTTTGGTTTAGCTTTATTTTAGCTTATATCTGTGTTATTATCTATATTGTGTTCTTAGTGTTTGAAATTTTAGAACTTTAAGGTTAAACAGGTTCGTATATTTTGAAGTTTTCATATGCACGCTCGTGCTGTACATAATTTGACTATACTTCTTGGTTTCACCTGTCACTACTGCCGCGCTTTACTCTTCTGTCATCCTTTTGTTTCATTTTTTTCATCGATGCATATTTGAAATACTGCCCTTGAAATTATATCTTAAATTCGTCACTGCAACAGAACAAAGGGTCTTACTTTTCTTTCACCTCCTACTCTTCTTTGGAAGCACTGTCCTCATCGAACTTCATGAAGTCATGGCCAACAACCACGAAATCATGGCCGATTAGTCAAATTTTATTGAGCGATTGACAACGCAGTGGAGTTGCCTTTAGCTCAAAAACTCGCTATACCTATAATATACCGGCATAGCCCACAAATATGAATGTTTCATCGATTTGCTACGTTAGAAAGATTTAAAAAGTGAGCGCTAATGATGATATTCTACTTTTTCTTTTATTTTGGTACCATTAAATAAGATTACAAATTACACAAGAAATGAATACTATGAGTTATGTCTTGAGTGTCGTTGTAATTCCCTTATAGCTGGAAAATACTAATAATAGTCTTAAAATTCTCCTTCCCCAGAGTGACAGACAGCATGAACTTAATTGTTATCTTTAGATAGTTGGGAGTAAAGGTGATTGCTTCCGTAGAGCATTGAGAACGAATAAGTGTGTGCTGTTGGTAGATATTGAGGACAGGTATGGTCTTGTGTATCTACAATATAGCACCAAAGATATCAGCAAAGAATGTGCGCTGCAAATCTCCTCTGTGAGAGATATTAGAAACGACTTAGTTCATTTGTATCTTTAGGTATTGGTGCAAAATTTCATTGTCTGTGACCATATTTATGGCCCTATGACTTTTAAAATTTTCTTTCTAATCCCTTAAACGAAAATGCATCTTTTTCTGGTGATATTCTTCTCCACAGAAAAAATCTTGTTTGCTATTATGGAATCGCAAACTGTTCAGATTTCTTAAGCTATTCAACATATAAACATCAATTTCGCTGGTAAATGAGTATGTGGTACGGTTTATGGAAGACAACTGTAACTGGATCCATATTTTCTGAGAGCTCTTGATTGGAGAGAAAGAAATTGATTTTCCGCTGATCTAGGATTTGATACTCTAGCGGATCTTGTATTCAGATGGTGTCAGTATGATATAATACTTTTATCAGAGAAAAGGAAAAGAAAAAGTAGAATTTGCTTGCCTCCAAGATTTAATTGTGGTTAAATTTCTCATATTTGACTTCTGTGAATTTCTTTCTTTGGAGTTATTTGAAAGAACACGCATGACTTAATTATCAGTCCAGGTTTCGGATCATCAAAGCCTTCGGAAAAGTGGTATACACAATATCATGTCGCTGTCATCAAAGTGTATAATCTCTAGTTGTGAAGTGTAATGCAACTGAAGATGAACACTTGGCAGAAAAGCCTGTTGTAAACTGTTCAATATTTTGGAGTTTTTCAATTTCGATAATAAAGAAGACATTTGCAAAATTATTCCTTTTAACTATCTTGTTTGATGTCTGTGTATACATTGTAGAGTCATTACTTTTTTTGAAGCAATAGTTATGAAGGATGTGCAGTGCCCTCGCCGTAACTCGAATCTGGATATCTCGAATATACGTTAAGTGTGCTACCGTTACACCACGAAGGCATGCTGGAAGAAGGGAGAAAATATCCTATATATTCCCCCCTTTTAAGGGCAACTGGAGATGAGGAGACCCAATCGTCAAATCCTGGTGGTGACGAATTATCATTCAACACCTTTTAATTAGGGCGTAGTGTATAGTTTTAGGCTTTTATGAAGCAGGAGACAAGAAAAATGAGCAGTGTCCTCGCCGGGACTCGAACCTTGAACCTCTCGAAAACGCGCCGAGTGTGCTACCATTACACCACGAAGGCATGCTGGAAGGAGGAAGAAAATACGTTATAACATCATCAGAAAAGCTCTTATATTTCAGTGATAAACTGAGAACAATCTAAACCATTGTAACTGAAAGCTTTTCTTTGCAATTGAAAACTTTTCTTTTCTTATGTTTCCTTTTGGAAATGGGGACTAACCAGCGGCTTAATGGTTGAGCATTGGAAATTCAACCCGGGTTCAAATCATGGCCAAAGGGTTGGCTGTATGGGCATTTATTTTAGTGTTTTTCTTCTTGTGTAATCTGGATACAAGTCAGTTTCCCTTAGAAAATCCCTTGTACAGACATCTCTTCCCTTAGGGATGGTCCTAGCATACTTTGACGTAATCAGTCAAAGCCCTCAGCTACACGATACAGCTGGTGTTGTACGCGTGTCGGATGATGTGAATTTCCTTTCGGCTATAATTCTGGCGAGGACGTTCTGAACCCGACCGCCGTGTATGCGGACCTCTCTGTAGTTCATTTCTCCCAACGATGACTTAGGTGGCAGGCTACTCGTCGAGATGACCGCAGCTTCCATCATGCCGATGATTATTTTCCTCTAGAACTGATGATATTTACTTTGATGTTGGTGTTGCGGCGTCCTTAGCGAAAAAACGTCCTTCTGAAACAGATTAAATGCTATTATTATTATTTTCAACTAATTAATCAAGGTAAAACAAAAGTTGCGTACTTTGTTCTCCGCGGGTACAGCCACGGGCCAACTGGGTCATTGATCCTCTTTTTCCATTTGCAGTTCTTCGAGATGAATTAATACAAAATGATCAATACATCTTTACACAAGCACATTTAATGATGCAAATTGCTAAATAATATTAACAGATACATAAAAAAAAAGTTTTAAAATTCTGGCACGACGCAGCTTGCAATTTTCCATTCGGTGTTTTCGAGTGATCTGCCCGTGAGTTCATAGTTCGTAATGATGTCACATAGCAACACTGGATCTCAGCAACGTTTGAGTTGCAACAAGTACAGACAGAAAGTACCTTTTCTGCGTACAGAGAATGAGATTCTACGCTCTCTGGTGGCATTACGCATAGCGCAGCCAAATTGCATTGCTGATCACTTGGATATCTGCCTGACGCGTACTTTTATGCCAACTTCCTTTATGATCTAACAACTACTTCTCGGTGCGCAAATTTTTAATCCAATGAGTGGATATTTAAAACATGTAAAGCATCTGCAGTACTGTATTATAATCAAAATATGCACAGTAAAATTTATAAAATAGAAAATACAAATTTGACATTTTATATAAAAGCGCTCATTTATTTTTTTTTTTGTCTCAAGCTAAGAAACAACTAAACATGGCTCTGGAAATAGGTACAATCTATGGATAAGATACATAGTCATGTCCCCCTATAACAAACTTCAAAGGGAACAAAAGTTTTATTCGCTATATCCGATTCAGTAAGGAGATCAGATTATCTCACAAAAATATAAAAGCAGTGTTTTTATATTTGTATGAAACGGAATAACAATACGTATTGTCAAATTTACCTTTACCTTTTGCCAGAAACTTTTATAAAGCTTATTCTATGTCTTTTAAAAGACCTAAAGAATGCAAAAGCCCTATTCGGAGAACAGAATTTAGATACAATTTATACGATTAAAAAAAGTAAAGCAAAAAAAAAAGAAACCCATTTAGGATAAAATAATTTCATTCTCTAAAAGACGAACCAGTCAAAGAATTTGAATGGAATCAAAGAATCCACTTAAGTTCCTTGATTTAATAGTCACATACACCAAAGAATGCCATTATGGTGTCCTAAGATTTGCTTACTGTGTCCTCGTTCCCTTATATTGTATGTCACACCTGTTTCACACTTTATTTAGAACACAGACAGAAGTGGGAGTGAACTTAAAAGAAAAGCAGCGTAAAGTTGTTTTTCTTTATAGATGGAATGTGAATCCTAAAATCCTAAAATTGGATAATTTTAAGAGTTAGTAATTTTGTCTTTAAAACTTGCAGAAATTCAGGAGAAAATAAGAAAAATGGGAAAACGTTTCAGTCGAAATTATCCATATAGTTCGTTAAATCCGATTTTCATAGGTTTGGAAGTTTGATAAAACAGTATAAAATAACATTATGACTATATGAAACTGGATGGTAAGAAAAGGCTCGTTTATTATATCCGGATGTTCTTTATAACGGAGCTCGATTATAGCAATTCTTTGAAACATATTTACTGACACTACCGATTCACATCGTTAGCGAATGCATTATGTAGTTTAATTAAAGCATATATTGCAATGTATATGTCATTTTGAATTTCAAATTACAAGAGCATATTAAAATATATCAATGCTTCCGAATAGAATTTTAGTTTGATGTGCATTTGAAACCGTTTAGATTTACATTCTTTCATTCAACAAGATAATTTTAAACTATCCGATTATTCAACGTAATTCTTTTGCCGAAATACGATTCTATATCGAAAATAAATTCGGGATAAATACACCACAGTCTAGACAGAAGCTGTACTGTGAATAAAAATATTTTTAAATAAGCAGCTTTTCATTGATTGTCATTCAAGAGATTTAAGAACCCACTAAAAAGATTTGTCATAATATTTAAGGTCTACCCGAAACTTCTGTCCGTTTGGGAAGGGAAAGAATGTAATAAATTTTTCATCCCTTTAATAATATTTATTTTGCAATATAGTTTCCGTCGCTACTTATGACATCTTGCCAACATGATAGTAATTCGTAAATTCCATTTTTGAAAAATGTCTTATCCTTAGAGGCAAGGAACTCAAGTAGTGCTTGATTGACATCTGCTTCAGTTTTGAATTTTTTTCTGTTGAAAATGTTCACAATTAGAGAAGCAAGGCACAATCGGAGGGTGTTGATGTAGGGAGTATGGTGGATGAGGCAGAACATCCCAGTCTAACTCTGCGATTTTCTGATGAGTCGCTAAAGAAGCATGCGGTCTGGTATTATCATGAGGGTGCTTCCTATTTAATATTGCCAATCTCTTTCCTTTGACTGTTTTGTTTAAATCATTCATTTAATGACAGCATCCCTCCGAAATGAACTTTTCATTAGGTTCAGAAGCTCAGAATGCATTTGCCCTTGGACAGCCAACCATATACACAGCATTCTCTTATTCAGAGTTAGAGGTGAAAGGAGCAAGTTGTCCAGGCTCACGGTATGTTCTTCTCCTAACGATGTTTTCGTAGGGTATCCACTTTGTATCACCAGTTACCATCCGGTCCAAGAAAAGATACTTTTTTCTTTCTGAACAAGCAGAAATATTCAAATGATGACTCGATGATGCAAATTTTTTTCACTTACCTCACGATGCTTCCATCTGGAATACATTCTATAACAAAAAAATCGGCTCACCAAGAAGGAATCATCCGATTCCTTTGAAATTTCCTATGCATAAATGCTTTGACCAAATATGCAAATGATTAGAATTTGCTGTCCAATGAATGAATAGTGCGACCTCCAGCGCATCCAGCAAATGTGTATGAACAGCTGTTCTTGAATTGTTGTTAAAAATTTCTTTTTCGTTATGATTTAGGATACCTTTCAACGACTGAAAAAATGCCTCGCCGCAGGATTCGTGCTCATTACGAGCAACTGTCAGAGTTTGAAAGAGGTCGTATCATTGGGTTGAAAGAGGTGGACAATGGCATATTTCAGCGTCATGATGGTAGCGGTCGACCTAGGGCCACAACAAATCGGGAGGACAGAGTGATTGTCAGATCATCTGTTACAGCGCCTGATTCATCGCTATCAACCATCAGATGTGCGACCATGCACTCGAATGTCCACCATGACCATTCACAGACGGCTGATAGAGTGAAATCTCCGCTCGTACCAACTGTTACACCACCTGCCACTCACGTCTGCACACTGTCGAGCCAGACTGCAGTAGTGCTTGTCTCGATCAGGTTGGAATGGTGCTGACTGGGGACGTATAATCTTTAGTGACGAATCCCGCTTCCAACTGTGTCGTGACGATCATCGAAGACGTGTCTGGAGACATCCAGAGCAGCATGCTAATCCTGCTTTCACTATTGCATGCCACACAAGCCCTCAACTAGGAGTTAAGATCTGGAGTGCCATTTCCCTTGATAGCCGGACCTCTTTGGTCGTCATTATAGGCGCACTTACAACACAGCGGTACGTCGACGACATTCTGAAACCTGTTTGCTAGTATTCCTTTTGCAGCACCCTGGCCTTCTTTTTCATCAAAACAATGCCAGGCCACATACGGTAATACGGTATGTGTCGCTATGAACTGCCTTGCAGCTTGTCAAACACTTCCTTGGCCAGCCAGATAGCCAGTTCTCTCTCCCATCGAGCATGTCTGTAATATGATGGGAAGGCGACTGCATCTACCAGGGAATGTTGATGACCTATCCCGACAATTGGAGTAAATTTGGCAAGAAATACCGCAGGAGACCATACGGGAGCTTTAGTAATCTATGCCACGCCGTGTTGCAGCTTGCATCCAGGCTAGAGGTGGGTCAACACCTTATTGAGCTCGTTACTTTGTAACTATGTAACTCTGAAATAAATCATTCAGTTGTTCTGAAACTTTAATCATTTTCTATTCTGCATAATCTTCCTATCCACCAACTTTTGTATCCATCGGACAACTGCTTCTTAGTCTGTCGAATTTTTTTATATATATATACATATATATTTATAGAGTGTATTTATAGACTAATTCTAGTTTCCGAATATTGTTCTAAATGGTTCCGTTTTTTGAGCTCCATCGCAATCTCCGTTGTTCTCAAAAATGGATCTTGTTCTATCATGGTCTTAACAATATTGTCATCGATCAAAGATGGCTTCTCTAAGCGTGGCTAATAATTAAGGTTGTGTTCATCTGCTTCAAATTTTTCTAACCATCTTCTGAAAATTTCTAACCGAAACTGCATCTCCCCGAAAAACTTTCAGTAAGTTTCGACACGCTTCTGTAGTATTTCTATATTGTTGGAATTCGTACAAAATATAGTACAGTAAATGAACTTTATTGCCACCCATGTTTACACGTTTCACTTAAAAATGACGTGAGACACTTTTGTTTCAGTTAATTTAGAAGTGTACTATAAGTATAACGTTAAAGAGAGGCAGCCATAACGTCTCAAATGAACCCGTTACATACATACTTAAATTTGGAATAACATTATCGAACAGAACTTTTCAATGGACCTTATATTTTATGACAGAACTGTTCAATGCTAATGTTGATAATTTATCTTCTACTTTCTGGGTTGTGATGGAAAAAACATGTGTGAGTTGAAATAAAGAATGGAACTGTCAAAGGCACTCATTTAATTCTTTATTCTAAGAAGTAAATATTATTCACAGTTCCATGAAGACTTTTATAATGTGATGAATACTTTTTGTATGAATAAAAAGATACAAAAACGAAGCGTTTTGCATTGTACGAGATTACAGCATCTTAGTCTCACTTCGTGTCAGATTGAAAAGCAAAATTCTTAATAATAATTTGCTGAAGTTAGATAATCCTTTCGACTTCTCTAAAATATTTTATGCCCTTTAACCCGTAAAGGATGAGGTGTATAAAATCATCAGATTTATTTAGAGTCTTAAGTTCATAAAACATATTTATAGAATTCTCGCTATTGTTTAATTTAAAATGCCGAATTTAAAGTATAGGCTTACCATTTTAACGTTTTACTTTAAAAATTTAATGATTTTATATGGTTAAATATGGTTCTAAGCCAGCTACGCTAGTGGCTAAGTGTTTAATATTTCTGAATGCTGCGAGTTCAGGCCGTGTTCAATCCCAGACAAGCGGGCTACCTGCATAGTTGGTTTTCGCCAATTGTAACGAAAATACCAGTCAGTTTCTCTTAGAAAATACCCCATGAAGGCATCCACCCCCTTAAGCCCTTGCGTATTTTGCTCTGTCTAATAACTAGAATCAACTAAGGTCCGCTTGAATTAGTGTTGGTAGTTATACCGGATTTCTTCTTCCTCAGTTAATGAAAGGAATTTTAGAAAAAAGAGGATGCATTAATGCCATAAAACTGACTTAATTATTACATTTATTTTTTATTTAAAGTACTTATATTTATTATTACATTTTTTTAAAAATGTAATATTGAAATACTGTATCAATTGAATTGAAACTGAATTGAACTGTACTGTATTTTTCAGTATAAAAAAAAGTATATATTGTTATCATCGGAATAATGAATTCGAAATCAAAATATTTTGTTTTCGATGACTGCTTATTAAAAATTCTGAAGTAAAACTCTACCTTGTTATCTTATTTAGAAAATTCATCTTTATTAGAGAGCAATATGTTTTTAATAGGAACGAATAGAAAGTAAATTTAAATTTTTCTTGAAAATTTTAAGTGAATCCTCTCGGGCATATGTGCAACTTAAAGTTTATGCGAAATAGTTTATTAAAACATTTGTCTTCTGATGACAAGTTTTAATTGGGTTCAAGTTTTAGGGTACGCGTAGTATCACACACGCACACATTCAAAAAAGAAATAGAAATCATCTTCATAAAAGCGAAACAGCTGTTTCATAAAGAGCTTCTATTGTTTATTCTGCTGGGTACTGATGGAAAAGTCTATTTGAAATTCTAAAACAGCTGTTAAACTGCTTAACTAGTTTGTGCATTTTAAGATTTTGATTGATGGATCCAAGGAACTTCGGTAATCATTAAGATATTTTTTTTAATTCTTCATATCTGTTATGGAACTGGTGTCTATTTAAATTTAGAGGTTATGTATTTGAGAACTTTGAGCTTTTTGTTGCTACAGAGCTATCTTTATAACCAATCTTTAATACACTAAATCATAGTAATATACATTAAATCATAATTCTGTTATTTTTTTCTACTGCAAATACACTCGCTATATATACAACGTATAATTAACTACTTAATATGGATATTTTGCTAGAGACGTTAAAATCAGTTCAAATGATAAAAATTAATCCCTACATAATTTAGTACGTAATTAATCAGCTTTAAACTGAAAATCATACATTAGTGACAGTACTGGATAAATAAATATGGTTCTTCCTGATGAATTGCAGAAGAATTATTATCAGAAAAAAAATTGCAGTTGAATACAACAATAGCTATTGAAATACGTTTATTTAAGGTCCTTCATATGCAGACAATTTGATGTGACTAACAATGAACACATATTACATATTCCAAACATACTTGAACGTTTTCTTGTTTTATGTTCTTCTTGACCTTCACAAAATTGCTAAATTTGTTTTCAAATTACCTTAGAAGTTTAGAAATTAATACACGAAAAGTAGAAACTTCAGAAAAATATTAAAACGCTTCTCCAGTTCTCTATATGGGATTGGATTATTTAAATTATAACAAGACATGCGAGGGCTATTTACCCAACAGGAGGAATGCCTACATGAAAGATCTTATAAGGGAGACTAAAATACTTCGTGGCTTTTTCCACATGTATTCACTTTACGCATAGGAAAAACCATGAAAATTCTTTTGCATCCAATCCGTTCGCTAGGACTTTAACATGAGTAGAACTACTATAGTTCAGAGAGCTCAGCTATCCAGTTTTTTGAAGTCCGTTTGTATGAACTGAAATTATTGCCTTGTCCTAAGATCAAAATTAAATTTATCAGTCATTTGATTGTAAAATTGCACTGAAGGCAGACACAAATAAGACGAACTTCTCCATTTATTAATTAAGTACATGATGTTTATTTTTACCTGTCTTTGTAATATTCAGTACTGTCACAATAGCCGATCACCCATTATAAGGTATTTCTCCAGCCTTCTTATCATGCCTTCGTGGTGTAGCGGCCAGCACGCTCGGCGCGTATTCGAGAGGTCTGTGGTTCGAGTCCCGGCGAGGGCATCAAAAATCCTAATGTCTCTACAGTGGCACCCGAACTAAAAAAGGTGGAGGGATGATGATTCTCCACCATCAGGATTTGGAGATTGGATCCCCTAATCTCCAGTTGCCCTTTAAAAGGGGGAGTGTATAAGGTATTTCTTCCGCCTTCTTAGCATGCTTTCGTGGTGTAATGGTCGGCACACTCGGCGCGTATTCAAGTGGTTCGAGTCCCGGCGAGGACATTGCTCATTTTTCATGTCTCCTAATAATCCTAAAGGCTCTGCACCCTAATTATTCAACATATAACTTTCGATGTCATAGTTCATCGTCTACGTCGTAGAATTTTCGATTTCCCATCCTACTGTTTCTGGTAAAAATTTTTATTATTATTATTTCTATTTTTCCTCACCATGTGACTACTAACTCGATACAGCTCGAGATTGGCTGAAGTGGTTGAGCCACAACACTTTTCTCAACATAGTATATGGCTATTTCTCTAGAATTCTAAGAAAATTATCATCAGAATTAAGCCATTTTACTCTTCACGAAGAATTTCAGTTGCTGTGAGCAGTGAATAGAGATTAAAATTTAGCTCTTCCGTAAGATGATAGATATTGATGTAATAGTATTTTTTTGACTGAACTAAATAAGTTTAGTTCGTAAGAAATTAAACGCTTGGTCTCTGTAACTTCAGGTTTGACTTTAATTAATTTGCATTGAAGAAACCAACTTTCTCTTTCTCTCTTGAGGATCATATTTCATAGAGGAAATCAAATGAAAGATGAATCTTTAATTATATGACTAACAGAAAATGGAATTAGAATTGATGCTTTGTATTCTTTCTGTGTAACTAAGAACTTCGAACAATCTTCCATCATACTCTAAGCGAGAAATTTCAAAGAACACACGAAAATTTATATGTTAAATACAATATCTGCCGCTTAATAAACTCACTGGTTAATAAAAATCAGCTGTATATTATGTTCAAATTTCCAAGCATCAAAACAAATATACACTAAAAAAAATTAGCACAAAAATCGCCGTTTATTTAACATTTCCGCTCATAAACGAAAAAGAGACTGGAAGAAACTGATTCTTCAGTGCCGTGCCAAAATATCTTACTCATACGATCTGCACAAAAAAAGGGGGAGAGACAGTTCTATATCGCCCGTTCTACTGGGCCGATTGATGAAATGTAACTTGCGTTGCGTTTTTCCTGTTTCGAAAACATAATTTAGGATATATATTAGATTTATACGCAGCATTTTTCTAACATAGGTATTTTGACGCAAAATTGGACTTTTTCTGAAATGACACAACAGCATTTTCCCATATTTCGACTCTACGACTCAAATAATGCCTAAATTTTGTAAAATTTAAAAACTCATCTTGGCGCATTTTTTTCAGTTTGCGCCAAGAACAATTCAGTTGGCGAAATTCTTAATTTATGCTAACCTATTTTCCTTTCCCTTTCTTTGCGCACAAGAGGCAAAAAAGATGCATTGTTTACTCTTTCAAATAATTTCAACAAAATGCGTAAACCACATTTCGATTATTATCGCTTATAGCAAATATGCTAAAATTCAAAACTCACCAATATGTAAATTCTCGTATATCTTAGGAAATTTTGAATAAAAAAACTAATTTTTTCAGGTATGCCTAGAAATACATCTACTTTAAGATGATAGTAAAAATTTTATACTTTATGATTCAAAACTTTCTCGGAGAAGTTTATAAAAAATTACTAAAAAGTACAAATTTCAAAAATAAATTAAGAAATATCTGCAAACTGTATTTGGATTGAACTTAAATTTTGAATTGTGAAAGAAGGAATTAAGTAAGTTTAATAGTAAAATAAAAAAGATAGTAATAAATATATACCAAACACAATTAGCATTGAGGAGTTAAAAGTCTGAGAGCTAATTTTTTAAAAACTATCCGTGCAGTTTTTACAAACCTTGGCACTTTGGCATAATTTGAGTGAGAAAATATAGGAAAAATTGTACGTTATTAAAAAAAAAATCCAATTTTGTGTCAAAATACTTGCGTTAGAGCGATGCTATATACAAATCCAATATACATCCTAAGTCAATAATCTAATATAATCCTGTCCTTTGAGACATGAAAAAGATAAGTTAAATTTCATAAGTCGGTCCAGGCCCAAATAGAACGGGAGATATAAATCTGTCCTTTTTTTGTGTGTGTATGCGTGTGTAAAGTATACCCAGAGCTGTGCTCAGATATTTTTTCACCTGAAGCAAAGAAATAAATGAGCGTCCCTATATGCGGTGTAAGGTATCCGAACATTTAAAAGTGGGAGAAAGAATTTATATATATATAAGATATAACAAAATACGATAGCTGCATTAAAAATAATTGGCGACTTCAAAATTAACTATTCTAGATTTGGTGCTCTCCAACTAAATTTATCTGTTCTCCCAAATTCGAGATCCTTCCATGCTATGTAACAAACCCAAAATTAACCAATCATAACTTAGATTAACCAATCATAACTACTTCGTACATCTATCTAGTATAAATACCCTTGGCACAAAAAACTACATCATTCTTAGCTTCGACACTGCTAAGATATCCCCGCTGCTATGCTTGTCCGTCTAAAATGATGTCGCCCCCATTAACCTGTGTATATAAGATATTATCGTAATTGCTTATGATTAAAGAGTATATTGACTACGACTAATTATCCTAGTGTGCCTAGAAATCTGGAAATAAAGATGATAATTGGCTGAACTTGTTTTCATATCAACTTCTTCCTCACGGCCTCCCACTCTGCCATCACGACTGCCAGCTTTTAAAATACCCGAATTCCTTCTTCCTACGCATTAAATCATCACATATAAATATAAACACAAACTATAAAACTTAGCTATTCATATCTGTACATTTTTATATTCCTTAAAGTTAACTCTTGCAAATCATAATATCATAGTTATCATAACAATATTGAATCACTGCATTATATATTCAGAAAAATTACTCGTATAGTCGTTTACAATTCTGAAATGAATCTTATCAAAAACTTCCTTTTCGATAAATTGCAGTCAACACTGAATTAAATATAATTTACCCCACATATTAAATATAATACTCACGTCCCATATTTTAAATACAAAAATAAATATATTCCCATAAATATTTTGTCTTTGATAGACATTATGCATATGAAAAGAAGTAGTTTTAAGATTTGTTTCAGGTATACAAAAATTAATGGAAAAAACCACGTTTTAACGAAATGGATGTGCTTGTTTTTTGCTGCATAACAAATTAAATTTTGGTACAGTATTTGGTGCTGTTGTATGCAAGCATCTTTTGGCTGCTGGACTCTGCTTATTTGATGCTTTTGGACGTAAAGCATCTTCAGTGTTTTTCTGCGTCGAATGACACTTGGTTTTAATAAACTTTAAAGTTTAAAAAGTGGGGGTGATGAAGGGCAGAAGAACATTAAATGTCATTTCAGAAGTTGTGGGAAATTCACTTCTAATTCCGATTCGGAATTCAGTCAAGGATTTTTGTGAAAACTTAGGTTTATATTTGAAACATTCGACAGCTCAGCAAATTCCTCCTGGATATCATTTGGTAAGTGATTAATGTCAAAAATGGTTTTTGAATTCAAAATAACTTTTCAAAGTCGAAATTATATAAAATATTTAAAAACTATGTTTTTAGGGTTTTTAAAAACTCTATGATAAATTTTTGTAGTTAAAATATTACATTATTTGTTTCTGTAATAAAATCGTCGAAAGTCAATAAATTTTCGAATGAATCATTTTCCATGCTATTCTTTCAGTTTTCAATTTTTTAAAATAAAACCTTCAATTTTATCATTCTAAGTAAGCATTTTGCTGCTTTGCCCTGTTGGCATCCGTCTTACTTCTACTTGTAATAATTACGCTTTGTACTTGGAATCCATGTCTTTTAAGAGCACTGATTTTAATAAAGTTTATAATTTAGACACCGTCTTGAAGAACATCATTCGGCTTCGTATATGTAATTTTTTTGTTACAAGGGCCTCTCGATAAATCACGCAGTGTGTAAAACGTACATGATCATTACAATAAAAGATAAGGAAGAGATATCGACTAATATTTCTTTAAATTCATTATCTAAATTAAATTTTCACAACCCTAACATTTCGCCCTGTGACCCACAGTTTAAGGAACTCTGCACTCATTTTTCAAACTTTTTCGTTTAAAGAAGCAAAATCATTAATATATTTTTTAACTTTTTTGCTGAATTCACATTCTATAGAGAGAATGGCCATGTTTGAAAGGTTTCTTGACATAATAAGTGTAATTTTTTATTTTTTTTAATTTGCTGAAGCTTCTTTCGCCGTTAACAATAATAACTGGCAATGTTAAAAGTATTTTAACACTGCTTCCAAATTCTGATACGATGGAATTATATTCGTGAATTACTTTTTAAGGACCTAAACTTGCAGGTGCTTTAGAATCCGTAATCTTCCTAAGTTACCTAAATTCAAAGACATTAATTTCTCATCAATTAGACACTGAAAATCGGGAGGTACTGCGTTTAGTTTTTCGTAGTTTTATCTCAATTGAAAGAATAAAATATCTAACATTTTTTAAATTTCGACTATGACAGCATAGTTTTTGAAAAATTAATTTTCTCATAAATTGATTCCTGACAATCCGATTTATTAACCTTTTCTTCTGTTTCTGTTCAAATTCTATTGAGATATTTATCCTAAAAGCTAAATTTTTACATTTCTGAAGAACACTTTCAGAATTTTTTTTATTTAATCTAAATAAAGATATAATTCGTCTATAAAACATACGGCTTTATGTACTGTTTTGTTTTTTGACTGCGAGGCTTTATTTAGTTTTTTGTTATTTGCAGTATTAAATTCCGATACCACAAAAATTTTTGTTTTCTTCAAAATGCTATATTTTCACTCCAGTGCAATTGTCCATTATTTGATGCTATATCTTTTGACAACTAATATTCTTTTGTTTATCTGCAAATCAAATTCTTTAACATGATTTCTTTTGATGCCCCTCACGTATCCGTATAACTTTTTAATATTGTTTAAAAACGTAGATAGGGTGTATCCCAACAACTTGCAAAATTTTAAGGAAATATATATCCTTACAAAGTTTCAAAATGCTTGAATTTGTAGAAGCCACATTTCTGCTCACTAAATTCAACCTGTGAATTGAATAAAGAATATATTTAGCTTGATCTCATCTTTGCCAAATAATGATTTGCTCACCTTTGTACAGTCTATCCATATTGACCCCATTATCATATCCTTGACCTTTAACTTGAATGTTGAAACCATCTTTTTCTAAGTTATAAACAATATCGTCTGCTAAAACTGCTATCAATTTTCTCTTTTATGTCTATAAAATCGATAAATTTTTGTTGTTTATTTGCTTTTTCATATATACATAGTCTAATAATTTGACGCAATTATGCATGATGTGAAATACCTGGTGTGCAATCAAGAACGAAAGTAAGAATATTTTTTTCATTTTTTATTTTCTGAAAAAAAGATTTCAAATAGAACATCGCTACCTCATATCGGCAATGGTAAATTTTTTTTAAACATGAATAGTATATATTTTAACTTAATTATCTCAGTAAACAAAGATCGAAATAGAATAATACACTTTCAAAGAGCTTTTAATTAACAATGCTTACTGTGAAAATAACATTGTTACAAGTGATAAAAATAACAAATTTATGAATGGCAAATTGCTCATATATCTTTCTAAAGAAAACTTGTAAGGTCATTATTTTATTCTAACCAATTATTTTTAGTTTTGCTTTCCTTTTCTCCTGATTTCAGTTTCCTGTCGGAATGTAAATTTGTTATGACGTAAATGCAAGTCTAAACGCGTTTCATAAGCAGTATTTAAGCTGCCTTTCAAGAGTTCGAAAGTAGTAGTAGTTGACTTAGTTCCGAGTTTATGCTGCGCGCTTGAAATTAGCTCTCTATCCAGTGTTAGAAACCTTTCAGTTCATACTGGGTTTTGCTGTATACAGCCAATTTAGCGTTAGTTAAGCGAAGGAGCCAGTCATTAGATATCTTAATTTACTAGTGATTTGTTATATTCTTATTTTCTGTTAAGTTACGTCGTCACAAGTGGTGGTGATTTGTGAGCACGAAGTGCGTGTATCTGTTTTAATTTAGTTTAAATGAAAACGTTGTTTAAAAACTTTCTTCTGCAATACTTATTCTTAAAGACATAATGAGAATTCGCTACTTCGTGTCTGACGTAGAGTCAGAATTGTATGCTACCAAAGAATACACGTAGACTCCACAAACCGCTTAGTGAGTTTCGTCTATATGACGGAAAATATCTTATGCTTTATCAGGAGCTATAGTTTCGTTATATCATGTTTACAATAATTTGTTGCCGCAATTAATTTATTAATGCTTCAAAATCCATAACTATTCTTAATTTACCCTGATGATACCATGTATATCGTAACACATACGCAAACTGAATACTGTTTTCATGTAGAAACTATCTGACTTTTTAAAAATTATCCAAACAAGTTTCCATCCATTACTGGTTCGAATTCTGTTACATGCAATATATTTTACAGATTCTTCGTTTTCCTTTTCTTAATCCTTAACATAGACCAACAGATAATTCCTGTTCAATATCAGGAAATAAAATTTAAAAATTTCATTTTAAAAGATATTCCTGACTCCGAAAATTTTCCTTGGTAGCTATTAAATAATATGTTGTATGCTCCTTTTTCCCCCCGTTAACATGCATGGAAGAGCAGGTAACAGTAGTTCCTTGTAATGGTACGATTCATAGCGAAGAGTTGGCTGCGTATAATTTTCTATGTGTTATTTAAATGCTAACCTTGCCCTTAGAATATCTTTCATGAAGGCATCTCTCCAAAACCAGGTATCCTCTCATACTTTGTAATAATTAGTTAACTAATGAATCAGTCTTTAACATTCGTACACTTTTTGTCAATCAAATGAATTTTTATTGCAAAAAAAAGGCTTATTTGTGCATAAGAAGAATTTTACATGTTAGCTAACCCTGGTTCAGTTGATTACGGGAGAGCACACTAGGCTTATCTACCTAAGAAAGGATGCTTTCGTGGAGGACTTTCTAAAGGGAACTGGCTCCTATACACGTTACACATGAGAAAAACCACAAAAACGCCCATGCAGCCAGCCCGTTCGCCTGGAATCGAATCCAGGTCGGAACTACCAGTGTTTAGCGATTTTACGGTTCGGCCGCTAGTGGGCCATCAGCTACCTCTAATTTAAATATGATATATTTATTTTTCTCATTACATCCCTACAATGCATAACTTTTTCACTAATAAGATTTAATAACGCTTCATGCTTCATATATTCACTTTTACCCGATCCTATCAGTCAGCCCAGGGAGCTTCAATATGCTAAATTTCACGAAAATGATACACGTTTTCAGCTAATTTTTATTCACAGCAATAAATTAGTTTGCACACACCTAGTCTAATTCCCTTTAATGCATCAGTTCCATTTCTTTGATCAGCAGTTTTACCGTTTCATTTGCTTTTTGGTAATCATGAATTATGTAACCTACCACTTTTTAGTTATTTCTTAGATGGCGCCACTAAAACGCTATTTTTAAATTCGAACGGGTGATAAAATGGCGGGAAAAAGAAATGATTAAAACAAAGATCAATCTCCTTCAAATCCACGTAATTTATAATGAAAGTACGAATGACGTGTCTTCTAGCCAGTTGTAAAATATGCGGGGAACTTTGCGATGCAGGTCGCTTCGTTGAGGCTTATCCAATTATACAAAGGGATGCAAATAACGATTTTGACAGACACAACATTTTAAAAATTTATGGAAGAGCAACTAAATTTGAAAGATGCTTCATGTATATTATCAATAATATTAAAGAGGCTACAGATATTGAGATTTAGGTGTGTATTTTAATTTATGTATTTAATTTTGTTTGAACTAACACCAGGTTTTATGATGTGTATTTACACTTTCTTTTACTTGTTGCGTGTATATGTGTTTAGGTCTGGTGGACTCAGGAGCTGTCCACCAGGCGTATTTTTTATTATTTATTTTCTTTTTGGATTCAGTGTTAGAAGGGACGTTCCTACTTGGCCTTATGGCTGAAAATGTTTTGTCTAGTTGGACTAGGGGCTGCGCCTGTTACACTACATGATTACCTGTATCTCTTACTTTACATATCAATCTTTCCGAAACTGTATTTCTTAAATCTTCTTTAGCAAATATCATTTTTTGTAAGCGCTATTTTATATCGGCTATCGAAAAGATAAAGCACTTTGTCAAACATGTTCTTATATATCAGTGTTAGTTATATTAAAATTAGCCAGAATGGTTTGTCTTAAATATTCAAAATTTTATTTCTAAACAATTCATATATTACTTCATTATAAACAGTAGAAGCAACTCAAACAACAGAAGTTATGTTTTACTATACATGTATATGTGTATACGCCAGCGTGCTGGACTAGCGTGCCGATTCACTTAATCAATTCAGCAATATGTGTAATTAAATCGTAAATGAAACCAACGTACAGTTCCAGTATAAATTAAATGTGGATACATTGAGATTACACCTCAATTAGCGCATTTCATTCAGGGGAATTTTACACAATAAATCACGCAAAACACTGATAATACGGAGTACATTTTCATTTTCAAACATTGTTGTTCAAACTCCTGATGCTGTTCCAATAGACGCTAATTCCAACAGGTCCTTATTAGGTCTGTTGGAAAAAACTTTTAGCATTTACGCTACTGCCCATTTTCAGTTAGTGAACTTTGGAAAGCTTATTATGGCGAAGTAAAAGCTGTAAGAAATATCCTTCAAATGAAAGGAAGATTGTAAAGAATCACTAATGTCGCCAGCATAATGGTTTCCAGACAAGTTTTAGTCTATACTGCTCACTACATTAGTGCAAACAAGCGTAATTTAATTTCAATGCATTAGTTCCAACGAAACATTTTAATGTTAACCAACAGAACACGCACAGTACTGTAAAAGTTTGACACATTTGAGAATAAAATACTGCTATTAATTCTTCTCTTAATACATCTGAATTGTTTGTAATACACAATTCTTTTGATACTTCTTGATGTGCTTCAAAGTTCAAGATTTACAATCATAATTTCTTTTTTATAATGAATTTCAAAATTTTCATATCTAATTTGTCCCTCCTTCTAGTTTTCCACCCAAAGCAAGCTTCACTCATGTTCCAGCTCTGCTTGCAACTCTCAGAGCTACTTGAAGTTCATTCATTTGACTTATACTGCTTCAGTGCAGCGGGTTTGACCGAAATTTTTCTACCTCTTCGTCCCTGGATCTCTAAAATATTGTTTCAGAGCTGTTTGTCCGCACTAAAGATTAGAGTGCCAGAATTCAATTATATCAAAGTTAACAAAAACAACCTCCTAGAGTCATAATAAAAAGTGAATGTTCTTTCTCGAATACCAGATAATAGGAGGTGGAAGTGCAGCTTCTCCATCTCATCTCCTAAGGTTTCTACTGTCAAAAACTTCCCTTTGATATCCACACATTGTGTTCCCAGAGTGTTCACGAAATGTTTCCTAGCATCACCGTATATTAACAGTATTTGAATAGAGAAGGAAAGGTAACTACAGGCTGAAGAAAATGACAAGAAAACATTTTTTATATCTGTAATCAAAAAACGTCGGATCATCTTAACAGAAAAAGTACAATATTTCTGCTGACTGGAAACATGAATTTTGAAATAGAATAAATCGTTGGAAGAAACGCCTTTAAAAAAAAATTTGTTGTGTGCTTAGTTTGTAACATGTCAAAAATGAGTGAGCGAAAAGATGTAAACCTGAAAGAAAAATTTTAAACTGTTAATAGATCTTGATGCCCTTGACAATTGCCGCCCAGAGAAAAACTGCATTTAAACTGGAAATTTCTCAAACGGCATTGTGCAGTTTACTTATGTAAAGGATTAAAATTGATAAAGAACTAATAAAAAATGCAAATGTTTCAAGGAAGATCAAAAACTAGGGAAAACAAAATGGCCGAATATCAAAAGACGTTGCAACTGCTCTTTTAGAATAGTTTCAAAGCATGAAACTAAAGGAATGTTGTTACTTCTAGAGCTGTTTTCGCTATAAAAGTTGAAGTGAAAATTTTATATCAACTGACGGATGGCTCACAAGTTGGAAAAAGAAAAACAACATTTTTCTTAGGAAATTATGTGCTGAGAAGGACAGGTCATCATGCAGATGGTAATCGGCTGAAAGACATTTTACCTGGGCTGTTAAACAAATTTAAGCCGTACGAAATTTATAATACAGGCGGAAACTTGACTGTGTTACAGATCATTATCAGAACAAATTTATATTTAAAAGTAAAACAACAGCAGGTCTAAGAAACTGAAGCAATAAGTTATTGTGTTATTAACATGTAGTGGGGACTAACAATTAAGAAGCAGAAATTGTCGATGTTTGAAAGGAATCAAGAATTTACCTCTAATTTACCACAGCACCAAGAACTCATAAATGGCAAGTACTCACTGCTTATTAAACTCACTAATTAATAAAATCAGGCTCTTATTAAGCTCATGTAACTGAAACAAATACGTACTAATCAATAGAAAAACCGCCGTTTATTAAACTTATCTCCTCCACTTATTAAACTCGGATTGGCAAAAGGCTGATATTTCAGTGCCAGAATATCCTACTTATGCCTATCAAAGCTTTTCGTGGTTTACCCATTTAACTTACTGAGAACCGTGGCTTTAGCAATCATGTTTGTAGTGCTTCAATAAAAGGGGTTAGTCCGAAATTTTCTTACCTCCACCCCCTATTCCCTATACCTGAGAGACTGTTTTCAGAGTTCCAGCGGTTCGCAACTAGGGGCAATTCTTTCTTAGGAAGAAATTTCATGGTTTCAAAGCGGAATACGATTAGCTTTCTATTTAAATGTTGAGTCCTTAGTTTTAGTTTATGAATAGAAAAAACTACCTTTATTCAAATTTTGGTACTTATCAAAATTTTCTATACTTCTTTTAGTTTAATTTGTAAAACACTTTAAAAAATAATCAAAGTCAAAATACATGAGAATATATTTTTCGAGTTTTTTCGAGGAAATAATCTTCTAGAAATAGTGAAAGAAATGCATGGGGCAAAAAAGGTTGAGAACCACTGCTCTAGAGGCATTATAAATGAGCGAGGACTCCTTTTCGAATAGCATCTGATAGGACATGGAAGTGCAGCTCCTGTATCTCATCTTTATCCTTTTGGCAGCTGCAGTATTAAGCAATTCTTTTTTCCCAAACGCACGTGATATCTGTCAGTCGTAAATTTGTACTGCTAGCTGGTTCGTTTGCATCCACTGCCGTACGTAACTAGAATGCGAGGTGAGCTCGTTGGTGACTATCAAAGGGCTTCCACGCTCAATTTTCTTTAAGGGATAGGCAGCATGTTATATTCCCAGAGAATTACAAAAAGAAACACAATTATATGCTTCTTAGCATTACCCTACATTAACAGTCTTTGAATGAAAAGGAAGTGATAACTGTAGGCTGAAGAAAAAGCAAAGAAAGCATTGCTTACGTTTATAATTCATGAATTGGCAGATCGACTAAACAGAAAAATGGCAATCTTTCTAGTGGCTAGAAATGAAAATTTTGAAACTTGAATAAATTACAGAAAGAAGCTTTTTTTTCAATTTTTTGTGTGCTTAACTTGCAATATGTCCGAACTACTAAGCGTAGATTTAAGCCTGAACGAAAAGAGAAATTGTTAAAAAAAAATTTTAATGCTCTTTGTAGCTGTAGTGAGAGAAAACTACATTTAAACTAGGAAAGTGCCAAACAGCACTATAAAGTTTATTTAATTAACGAATTAAAATTAATGAAGATGTAATAAAAAATCCAAGTGTCTTAAGGAAGCGCATGAAAGACAGAAAATCGGGACAAATCGAGAATCTACTTTTTTAGAAAGGTTTCAAGCTATAGAACCAAAAAATGTTTCTACTTTTAGAGCTTTTTCACTAAACTACGAAATGTCGGGAAAGAATTTTACATTAATCGACAAATGCCTCGCAAGCTGGAGAAAGAGAAATCCAATATGTTCATCAGAAACTGCATGGGGAGAAGGAAGAGGAAGATTACCAACTGATAGTGGGATAAGAGATGTTTTACTTGGACTGCTACATGAATGCAAGCTACAAGAAATTTATGATTATAGACGAAATTGGACTATGTTACAGAACCTTATCGCAGCGTACATTAGTATTTAAGAGTGAAACAGCAGCTGGTTTAAGAAATTAAATGAATGAGTTACGTTATTATTAAGGTGCAATATGGACCCAAGAATTAAGAAGACAATACTGGATACTGACAAAAGCAGAAAGCATCGATGTTTCAAAGGAGCCAAGAATTTATCTTCAGGGTATCATTGCAACCAGAATTCCTGGTTAACTTAGTATTTTTACTGATTTTCTTTTGAAATGAAATAGCAAAAGGAAAATTAGCTTTACTAATTAGATTAACTATACAGTACACAACTGATCTCTTTTAGAAAAAAAAAATAGTCTCTTTTCCTGCAAATACAACTCCTAAAATTCGGCCTTTAGACCGCGGTATTATAAAAGCTTACAAGTATTATTACAAAAGAGATGTTCAGAAATTCTGAAAAGACTTGAGCTTTGTAAAAATGCAAGCAGTTCGAAAGAGATAAGTAAACCGAAATCTCTGTGGAGCCTGGCATATTATAGATAACGTTTTCTGAAAATGTGTTTTTTTTTAATAGAAAAAGCCTCATGGAAATTGCAAACTATAGCTAATATTTCAGACATCAGAGTGAGAGACTTTATGAAGAATCATTTTTAAAATGTGCAGTTCTCAACAACGTGTGTAAAATTTTATTGTAAAAAAGAACTGCAAAAACTGAGAGCGTGTGAAAAGTGTGATGACATGCCAACATCACTCGAATCTAGAAAAACAGTACAAATTCTAAGAAAACCTCTTGAACTGAAAGGTGTTGATCAAAAAAGCTAACAGCAGTTTCCCGAAGTTGTTGAACAAAAAACACTGTTGTTAAACAATATGAAACAAACACAGATATAATAGTTGTTTATAAGAGATAAAATTTTATCAAGAACGTAGTTATAAAAATATATTTTTATAAAATATTAGAAAATTAATTTCAAAATTGCGTAAATAGTCAGCGTTAATTTTTAATTATTATTAGAGGATTAATTATTGAATTAGTAGTTAATTATTATTTTTGTTGAAAATATTTGAAACTGATATGATTTGCAATACATATATCGCCGTCTATCAAACTCAGCCTCACAGTGAACTGAAATATGTTTGATATGGAAATGATTCTAATAAGCGCCGGGTACTGCCCATAAAAAACAAGGAAAGGAAAATACGAAATGGTTTTAAGCAAAATCGATTCATAATCTTTAAAAATATGCATGCAGCTGATATTTCCTTCATTTAAACTATTGCAGACTGCACAGCACTTGCATTCTATCTCAAAAAGCACCGTATCTTTTATAAGGTCCGTTTGAAAAATTTAAATCGAATTCTAGAGTTTCCTGGCAACCAGTGGCTAAGTGTGAAATGCTTTCTTAAATTTAAAAAAAACTATTTGCTACTTCTGAATTGTGTTACTTCTGAATGAATCGACTTTATCGGCTTGCGAATTTGATTACAATTCATGTATAAACGATACGTTTATACATGAATACCAAATACGTTTATGGTGAAAAATAAAAGAGAAATTTTAAAAAATTATATAAATTTAATTAAACTAATAGATCATTTTTAAAAATCTTATTAAGTTCTCTCCCCCCTTCCAGGCTGCTAATGGTATATTTTCCTTTGTTTCCAGGTTCGTTTCGAATTTTCTGTGAGTCACAACAAAATGTCTAGAACCACCAAACGTTAGTTATTCTTTGGGGGTTTTATACCCGAAGGATGAAAGTATATGAGAGTTTCCTTATATTTAATGCCAGTTTTCGTTAGAATGTCCTCTACGAAGGCATCCTTCTCAGCAGGCAGGCAGCCCTAATATGCTTTTCGCAATCAATGGTTGTTGACATATACTTCCAGTTACAAAAATGTTTTAAATGATGCAAATATTCATATTTTGACACTTTTAGACTTAAAGAAATCATGTTTGTAAATGTTATGAAATGTAACTTTTTATAAATTTTTCCAGTTTCTATATTCATATTTAGAAAAATTTGATGTTGTTTATAATAAAATAAAAAAAGTATGACTCCCGCATGACAAAAATTGACCGAGAATATTTGATATTAAAATCTTGAGATCAAATTCAGAGGCTGCACACAAATTGAAGAGAGAAATTTTTATATCATTTGAAAAAAGGTTTCAAATATGAAGCAATTATGAACAGAATAATGGTGTTACAAGGAAGGAAGATCATACTTCCAAATTTACATAAATGATTACACAGAACATCTTTTTTAATCAAAAATAAAGTGACCAGTTGTAGAGACATTAGGTTATTTAGTAGCAGGAGACATGAAAAATATGCAACTCCTTCGCCGGGAATCGAACCACGGACCTCTGAAATACCGGCTCAGTGTGCTGACCATTACACCACGAAGGCACGCTAAGAATGTGGGAGATATACCTTATATACTCCCCTTTTTAAAGGGCGACTAGGGTTTTAGGGGACCTAGTCGCCAAATCCTGGGTGTGGAGAGTCATCATCCACAACCCTTTTAGTTCGGGCGCCAGTGTAGAGCAATTAGGTTTATTTCGAAGCAAGGAGACATGAAAAATATGCAATTCCTTCGCCGGGAATCGAACCACGGACCTCTGAAATACCGGCTCAGTGTGCTGACCATTACACCACGAAGGCACGCTAAGAATGTGGGAGATATACCTTATACAGTTTCTGATAGTTTGTTTATTCTGATTTAAAACAGAAGTTTGCACATTTCATGATCTAACTATTACTGTTGCATAATATTGGCCTTGTAGGATTACGAATCAAGAACAAAACTCAAGCGCTTTTTAAAAGGCGCTGATAATTTTCAAATATGATCAAGGGCTTCAAACTACGCTTCATCGTTTAACTTTGACTTTTAATGAAAGTTTGTTATTGTTCTTCAGTTTTCTAATGGTACAAATAATCGTATTTTGCTGTCAGTTCACTCTGTATAATAACATACTCTTGTCAACTAGTGTAACGATTATACAGGGTGTCCAAGAAAAATGCAATTACGTTACATGGCGCATTCAGGAAATTAGAAGAAGGAAAATGCTATTGGAATGCTTTTGGTTCACCACTTCCGTCAGGAAATATGCTGTCTGAAAGCCCCGTGACTTCATTTCCGGTCAGGCGAACGAAGAGGCAGCGTAATATAGTATCAGGCCTTCATAGCTTGCTACATAATGTAACTCAGGATAAATGTTCAGTTCGCAAACTTTGCCGCAGTTCAAGCACCATTGTTTCGTTGAATACAACGCTGCTCGCACTGAGTGCCTGACCCCTCCAAAGGTGCTTGGCGCAGTGTTGCCAGAAAGTTGTCAACTAAAGTAGCAGAAGAAGAATAGAAAAGTCACAGAGTGACATATGACATCAGAGATCACGTAATTTTTGTGACATCATATTTACGTATGTTCACATGACCTCTGACGTCATCGCAAATTCACTCTCTATTGGTTCCGTAATTTACGGATTGTAATTCGATTCTTAGTCATTTTTATTACGTATCGTAGTTTTGAAGAAAATTTTCTAATTTTCCATTGCTTAAATATTCAATTGCTCTGGTTTTTTTCTCCTTTATTGTTGGCAACATTAGCTATAGTAGCTTTAGATATCGAAAAACCATAGCTTTCACAACACTTTTTAACAACTAGATAAGAATAATTTTCTTGCGAAAGAACATAAACATAGTCTTCCATCCATTTCTTCTTTAAGTCGACATTTTGTATGAAAACAAAACTGTCAAGTAGCAGACGATAATTTATACTTTCAAAAATATACTTCATTAGAAAAAAAAGTTTTCAAGCGGAGGATTTTTTTTTTTTACAGCAAAGCTAAATCGTCTAAAAAATGTGCGAACAGCCTTTGTATGTGTTGTATAAAATATAAAATCACACTTTTTAATGTGTAAAGGGTAAGAAATGTTCCGATGTGCAGGATCATTAGTACCGGAACTATTACCCGTTCAGACTACTGGCAGGATTCTAAAGATTAGAGGGAAGTGATGCCTTTGGAGGAAGTACATCGTACAGCTCGTGAGATACAGATCCCTCTTCTTCGGGCCCAGACTGAATAATTCAGTCTGGGCCCGAAGAAGAGACAATGACTTCTTCGGGCCCAGACCCGTTTAGAATTACCAGTGTTCAGCGACTGGCCGAACTGGCCAGTCGCTGAACACTGGTAATTCTAAACGGGTTCGAATCCCGACGAACTGACTGGCTGCATGGGCGATTTCGTGATTTTGCCCGTGTGTAATGCGTATACGAGCCAGTTTTCCTTAGAAAGTCCTGCACAAAGGCATCCCTTCCCTTAGGCAGATTGCCCTTGACTTCTTTGCCGTAATCAAAATAAACGAAATTAAACCCTCTTCTTCAATAGCAAACCTTTTGGTGTTCCTCTGGTCTCTTCCATAATCTTTTTCCTTTTAAAATAATTAATTGGTTAATCATGTCAAAGAATGAAAGGGCTACCTGCCTAAGGTAAGAGATGTCTTAATGGAGAATTTTTGAAGAGAAAATGACACATATTCGCATCAAACATGGGTAAAGCAGCAAAAAACCTAAGCAACCATCGTTTTCTCCGAGAACTGAACTACACTTATCCGTTTTGCTAATTGTGGAATTTATAAAATACGATTAATCTTCTTTATATATCATATCCTGAAGTTGAATTATCTTTACTAATTTATTTCTTCAAGTTTAATTTAATATAACAAAGGATCTCAGCTACATTTTTTTTGACGAAGAACAGAGAATAAAATACTTAAAACTCACACTGCATTGAAATTGTTAGGTATTAGTTGACATTTGAAGAAAAAGGTTTAAGATTCATAGTTTGGTTAGTACATTTATTAAAGAGCAAGAGAGCTATTTACTTAAATGGGACTGCCCTTAGGGAAAATGTTCTGAGAGAAACTAGCTATATTATTTTCTTTATACATAGAAATAAACCTGGAAATCCGTATTCAGATGCAGCTAACCTGTCTCATCTGGTCTACAATCCCGAAAGAAACTTGCTGCTATTCTGCGTGGTTGCTTATACCTGTAGCTGAATAAACAGTAAAAGACTGAAATTTGAAAAAGTGACCGAGGAAAGTCAATTTATCAAATTCAAAACGTTTGAAGATGGCTGATTCTAAACTAGTCTGAGGTCACAAGGCTTTAAACTCCTGTGTTTTTACTTACAAATTGGCATAAAAGTATACTGCTTCCGCAAAAGGCGAACTATAATTTTTTTCGACAAACAGTTTATTATTACAAATATATCTTCTTGACTTAAATAGTACATACGGTAATCAATGAGATGGAACAGATTTGAGACCGTTTAAAACATACGGCTCTTGGACACAAACATTATCTAAATCTCTCTCAGCTATTTCTATTGTAGCTTCTGAATTACAATGTTGTAAATTAATCTGAATAACTTTTATATTTATTTCTAAGTTAGCTGTAATGTATTAAGTAAAATGACGAATTTTGTAATATAACTCAGTTTTAACTTCAATAATCATAAGCAGCGTTTATCTTTAAATAAAATTTGATTTGCCATCTTACAATTAACATAAGTATTACTTTAAGCTTCAAAATTACTCGCTAAATGGCCAATATTAGGACACCTTCAGCGCAGTTTCTCTTTATAGAAATTCCCTGTACGAGTATCAGAGCGGTTAAAAGACTTCTGAATACTGGTGCTTCGTCCTGGGATCTAATCTAAGAGAACAGGCTGCCTTTATGGCTGGTTTTTGGAGCTTTTTCCATGTGTAAATTGAAAACGAGCCTGTTTCCCACAAAGGCATCCATCACCTTAAGCGGATAGCCGTTTTGAGTTTTGCCATATTAAAATAACCAAACCTTTACAGGAATTCTTAGTATGATAATACTAAGGTGATAATACCAAAATAATTGAAGCATCTATCAATTATCTTGAACTCTTTAATATTATTAACCGTCTATTTTAAATTAATTTTACCAAATGTGTAACATTTTTAAAAGACACTGGATCGATAGGTACTATCCAACGATTTCCGTTTTTATTTTTTATAGGAAATTTAGCACCAGTTTCATTTTCCGGTAGGAAGAGATTTTGAGATGTTATGATTTCTTGAACTTCATCTTTCTCTTAATCAGAATCTTCATTATGCACTAGAATGCGAGGACTGATTTTCACATGTTGTTTCATCACACTGCTTTCCTTTAAATTATCATTTAGCTATCATTAGAGCATCTAAGTAATCTTGTTTGGTTACTTCAATAAGTAAACCGCTTTTCATCACTCTCCTTACCCTCTTCACACTCATTTTTAAGCTGGTTGGATTAATATTCCTAACAATATTGTTTTTAACCTCACCAGATCTGCCATTTGTATTATTTATATATTCTAATTTGATACGTTTTGCGTCCGTGCTCTTTTTGAAATAAAAACGATACCTTGATTTAGTTCCTGGAGTTTCGTACAAAATATTTTTAGGAAAGGTTTTTCTCTTATGCTTTTATTATCAGCACTCTCTATTATCGTTCCAAATTTTACTCTTTCGTTCATTCTAGTTTCGAGCACATTATTTTCAGTCACTTGTGTTACAATATTTTTACGTAACATTTGACATGTTAGTTTAATTTTTCTTTCGCTGCATTATTTTCCTCAAGAATAACTTTAAAAAAGTCTTTTGGGAAAAGGATTAAGTAAAAAAAGGATTATTAAAAAGTCCTTCGAAACTTCTAAATGACCTTTGCCCTCCAACTTCCAAGCGGTAAAGTCGCTGAACACTGGTAGTTCGGTTAGAGGTTCGAATCCCGCGAACGAGTTGGCTGCATGGGCGTTTTCGAGGTTTTCCCCATGTGTAAGGTGTATGCAAGCCAGTTTCCCTTAGAAAGCCCTCCACGAAGGCATCCCTCCCCTTAGGCAGATAGCCCTCGAGGCTTCGCGACAGTCGCATAAACCCAAACCCCTCTAAATACTCTTTAGTTTGCTCGAAAAATTCAGTTTGTGCTGACGCATTCATAAATTCAATAATAATTCTAAAAATGTCACAGTTTCATATATTTTCCACTCTCCGAATTGATATTCTAATTGGCCACGGTATGCGGTTAATGCATTCAAAAAATTAAATTAAGGAGAGTTGAAAAGTACATAAGCATTCGTAAGTCTCATTTAAAAGCGAATCAACATTGGAAACCGAAAGTTATCGCTCCGAAATAAAATATCAGTTCGAGTAACGTTAGGTTTAACAATAAAATTCAAAAAAGTGGTATCAAAAACTGATTTAATACACAATTATTAAGCACAGAAAAAGGCATAATGTGCAAAAAAAAAAAGGCCAAAGAAAATAAAAGTACATACAGAAAATACCAGTTTCAAAGCATAATAAAAATACGTGTCACGTTGTAGCAGAAATTAAGGACATGAGAATTCTGGGAAAGTGATTTAGTAGAGATTTAGTACAGTTTTCACTATAAGATCATTCAGCTAGGCAAAATATATTAATATTCTAATATGTTTGTCAAATTAGGAGCATATTTTAGCTTAATGGAAAGCATGTGGAAGAAATTCATAACTGCTTGGAGTAGTTTCGCTATTAATAAAATTTCACAGATATCACTTGTAAGTGTCCTGAAAAACCTTACAGATGTGATATAAACTAGGAATAAAATAAATTTTATTCATTTTTTAGAAAGCAGACTTTAAGAAGAAATAATTGTCTACTACCCTTTTAACAAAAAGAAATTTGAAACTTTGTATTTTGAACAACTGTCACACTCATTTTATATCGATCCGTGATAGTAAGTTAAGTGTACTAAGAAGTACATTTACCAACTTTAAAAGAATGCAACATTATTTAAAAGTCCTCATTGTTTTTAGGTAGGTGTATACAGCTTGATTATCCTGCTGATGTGCACGTGAGAAGCTTCGCGAACAATAGACTGTAATTTTTAAACGGTTAGAAAGGTAGTGTTACAAATGCTTGCTTGTTCTGCGTATAGGCGGTAAATACCTACCATTTTTAACAGCAATTCCAGATTTATATAAAGTTGCTTTATTATTTAAAAAAAACATATTGTTGCGAATGTAATATGAATTATATGAAGTAAATCCTCCTTTTTAAACACAAAAACTTCTATTACGTAGTTATACACAATATATACACAGGGAAATGATGTTATAAAATTTGTAGATGTAATAGAACAAATATGATGAAAAAATGGACAGCATTCTAGCTGCCGTGCGAAGGTGTTTATTTCTTTGAGTCCGATGTTCGTCTAACTGTTCTTTTGGAATAACGCCAAAAAGCGAATCAGAGTTACGTTGAGTTGTTCTGATTCGGTTGCACAGGAACACCTATGAGAAAATTATAGAGATATATACAAAGGCTTGCTAAGTGTGATATTAATTAAAAACTGAGAAAGCTTTTGTAAAATTTCTCACAGCAGGAACGAAATTTCGTTCCTGCTGTGAGAATTTTCCAGAAATTTAGTTATACTCAAATGAATTCAACTACAACAAATCAGAATAGACTTATCAGAACTTATTAAGAGGTTAAATTAGACAAATCAGAACTTATTAAAAATATTATAAAACAACAAGCACCGTATTAATAATTATCAAATTTCAGTTCATTACATTTTTAGAAAAAGTGTGAAATAAGAGATAGTCATTTTAGGAAGCATTTGAAATCGTGAGACGTGAAAGTAAATTTTTAATGAAAGCCAAATCCTTTATTTTCATATTTGTTCTCTGTCTAGTTCGTTTTTCAATTTCCAACCGGTTGAAATCACATGTCGAATCAAAACTTGGTCGATCGCTCGTTCTGTCAAACAAAAAATATAGCAACTAATGTCCACTATCGAAATCAGACATGTTAGAATCATAGCCCAATGGCCATCGAAATCATTCTATCACATAGATCACATTAATATGCTTCTAGTCCCTTTTACTCTGAAGTCCTGACTATCTGTTTCGCAGATTATCAGTACATCGCGAAGGACTACCATACGTAAAGTAACTTGAAAAGTAGCCGAAATAAAATAATAAATATTTAGATAAAGGATGAAATATCACAACGAGCTCATCAGGGGCAAAGTATGCAAGACCGATAAAACTGGTTTTTCAGACTGTGTAAATGTCCCGACGAAGGAATTGCAAGGTGGCATGGTATTTTCGTTATTTCCCCACGTGTATATGAATAAAAATCAGTTTCCCATAGAATATTCTCCACAAAAGCATCCGTCCCCCACTTATACCCTTAAATTATAGGCTAAACAAGGGGTGACCAACCTTTTTGGGAAGAGGGCCACTATCTGAAAAAAAAAATTGTACGTGCCACTTCCAATTTTTCCAATATACTAAAAAATATAAAAAGGCGAAAAGTATGTTATTTATAGGCTGATTATGAGTTTTTATGCGAATAGCACATTTTTTATGTAAGTCTGAGTAGTGGACATTTAAAAAATAATATAATAAATAAAACAAACGTGCAAACTAGAGTTTTACTGTTAATAAACATTTTTTAAAGGTTCAGTCAGTTAGGTGATGTAAAAAATAAAAATGAATAATTTAAAGCATTTAATTCTAAATAACTGTTAAACAGTCAGTGCTTAATTAATGTGGTTTTTCAATATGCAGTTTTTTTGCTAAATCATCTATATTACGATTAGCTCTTGAATATAATAATAAAATTAGCTGTTTTAGGTGCATATCAATTAATCTTGAATGATATTTTGATTTTATTATGTTCATAATAAAAAACGTTTGTTTACAAACGTATGTTGATCCAAACCTAGAGCAATATCTGACAGCCAAATCGTGTAAATTTAGAAAATTCTTGTTGGTACAAATTTCCAAAAGTCAATATAATTTGGATCACTTGCAGTTGAAATAAGTTCCTTGTAGTGCTTTTCTGTGTAATAAGCTGCTGTAGGTCAATAATTTCGATTTGAATTTCAGTTGGGTAACAATTAAGGTCTTGCAGAGAAATTTAATTATTATATTTATTCTAATGTGTTAATGTGTGTATCCATCTACGGAGTTGATACAGACGATATTATTTTTTCAAATAATTTAATTTTTCAATAAGTCTTCGCGTGTCACATTGTGGCACGCGTGCCGCGGGTTGCCATCCTCGAGCTAAACAATTATTGGCAACATTTACTACTTCTTTTTTCGCGCCTTAACTGACAGTTCGATAAAGGGGAGTGAAATGGGTCATTATTTCTAGAATATTTTGTCTCTGTAGACAGTGCAGAATGTATTCATTAATGCAGTGTTTTTTGCGAAATGTTTGCATATTTCGTTAAACAGCGCTTTGGTTTATGATTATTATATGAAGACTGTTTCGTGTGAAGTAACTCTGCATTTTTAGTTTTCGTGTGAAGAACTACTGATTTTTTCCTCGTGTATTTATGTTTTTGCACTGGAGTGAGTAATCCAAGCCAACTAAGTAATAAAAGTTGGTTGTAAATTTTAAGCCAAGACAGAATACAGTAACTATGCTAAAATGTTAACAAGGAAAGACTACCATAAATGAATCATAAAATGTTTCATTGTCATTAAAAGTATACATGATGCAGCAACCAAAGAAAAACTCATGAATTTTAGACGAAGCGGTAATATCTGAACAATAACGAAAATCCACGAAAAAGTATGCTATGAAAACCTCCATGCTTTCGTGATTCAATGAACAGATATAAGTCGTTTAGAAAACTCGCATCTGAGGCTAAGTGCGAATGAAGAAAGCAGTCACTGGGGTTCAACTAATGCATCTTAGAGTTATAATTAGTGCATCTTTCAGGCTGCTGAGATAACAAACTGCAAGTTTTATTCCTATTTTAGTTGAATCTTTCATTTTAATTAGCAGATTGAAAGACATTTAGTTAAAAATTGTAAAGAATTCATTTTATTTGTTTATTTATATTTCTGTATGCAGGCTTTCGATGGGGTAGTTTTGTTTCCCATGCGCTTGCATGCATTAATTAACATACAAGACCTACAGTTCAATATACAACTCAAAAACAGAAAAAGTGAAAAGGAAGGAGAATTTCCCTAGTTTCGTCGCAAATTCGCTTCTGTTCTCTCTAAACCTTGTAAACCAAAGACTTCGTGAACTCAGTTATCTATAAGCATTGCTGAGACAACCAAGTTGCTTGCAAAACTAGGTTCAAAGACGCTGGATGTAGGAAATGAGATTCCAAACCTAACTGATTAACCAAATTGATCAGAATAATGCAGACAAAGAAGTTAGTAGTAAAGTTGAAGAAGGTTTTGATAAAACTGTAAACATCAGTGAAATGAAGAAATATGAAGCTCTAGAAGAAAAGCTAAAAGTCATGAAAGAGAAGCGACTAATAGAAAAAAAATCAAAAGGTGTTGCTGATTCTGATCCAAAAGAGAAATCTGCAGCTGCTTGGGTTATTAAACATCAGAATATATTGAAAGAAATGAAAAAAAAAACCAGTGAATATTACACAACTGAAGAATCGGTGCAGTTTTAAGAGCCAAAGAAGAAGAAAAAACTATAGAAGCCCTCCATGTTGAAAGCAGGTGATCTTCAAGCAGATGTGATGGATGATGGAGAAAGTGAAGATTTGGGTTCAAGGAACATGAGAAGACAAAGAATTTTTGAGTACTAGAAAATACAGTTCTAAAAACAAGAACTGAAATACTATTACTTGAAGAAGAGAAAATGGACGATATTTCGAATGTAGACTTGAGAATTCAGAATGTCAAGCTTGTTTCAATGCTTGTGTACTCTGAAGAGAGGGTGCAAATTTTGCACTCCAATTTGGAAACTTATAAGAAAAAATTGCATCATCTAAAGAAAAGAATCGTCAGCACAGTGCCGTGACAATTCAGCACCAACAAACAAAAAACAGCATAATACGTAGGTAGGCCCTTCTAATGGTAGTTCAAGAAAAAGTTGAAAAATCTGAAGTAATTATCTCAGCATCCGAACAAACTGTGCTTTACTTGCAACTAAGATACCTCGAACAACTTCGAAGAGATGCCCTGATGATTCCGAGCTGTCCACAAGTGCTGATTCTCTGCTGTCAAAAAGACCAACTCCGTTACGTATCTAGACAGCAACTACGGATTACTAGAAAGGGCAGATTGCCGCCCAGACGAAATAGTGGTTAGAGGTGCCTTCTGCGGTACCGAAGGGCCCGGATTCGAATCCCAGAGAAGGCATGGATGTTTGTAAATGTATAATGTCTTTTCGGCAGGGGGGCACTCTAAATATATGGCGAGCTGAAAGTCCTCTCGAGAGGTTGGTGGTAGGTGATAAGGGGGTGGGAGGCTCTTTGACCTTTCCCTCCGGGGTGCTCTCCATCGAAATTGGGGGCGAAACTGAGCGAAATCGAACTGTCACCTGTATGGTGTTCAAGGCTCTTGCCAACCAAGCTTGTTCTCCTTGCCATGATGAATTTCGTGAGCTTTTTCTGATGTTACCGTCAGACAAGAGAGATAAGTCATAACACAACAGAAAGGCAGATTACTTAAGATTCCGAATACACTGAACTTATGAACTCATTGATTGTTTTTTTTTCTCTTTTTTACTTCTTATTTTTATTTATTAACTGTATCAAGTGTATTAATGTTTTCCATTTCCTTTATGTTTGATTTCAAGTCCGTATGACCAAAATCAAAAATGGGAGGTTGAGTCATTCTCGCTGTCAGGTGGCGGGCCATTCCACCTCTAAGATTTATTTACTGTTTTTGACTTTGGAGTTTTGGCATTCAAAAGTTAATATCGTTTGATTTTGTATTCTTTTCTTTAAGTAAGTAGTCGCCTGGAAAGTACGACAGCGATGAGGGCTTTCATCGCTGAGCAGCTATCCTGTCTTTAACCGATAGCTGTGATTATTTTGACAGTGATGTAATTCGTCGCTGAAATGTTCAAGTTTCTTCCTGTAAATAAAATACAATAAATGTTTGTGTCATGAGTATGGATCGTAATCTAGTCTATGACTTATGATTGACTCCAGAACAGCGCCGGTGGTTATGGAAAGACCTGTCAGGTAAATGAGATTTATTCATAATTACGAGTTTTGGAATTTCCTGACGGAACAGGGTAGAAAAGGGGAGTACATTATTTTTTAGACCATGACGCTTAGCGTCATAAAAAATATAAACACATTTTTAATTCTTAGCGGGTCTGAAAATTCTCATTTCTCCTCGCTGCTTTGCAGGGAAATTTAGCACTCGAAACATTAGTTAAATGGATTTTTTAATGTTAAATGGATATTTTAGAAATTAGACACGTTACTATTGTTCGTTTGTTTGTAACTTATCTCACCTGATCGACATTAACATCAAATCAGGTTTCTGATATCAGAGCAAGCCCACGAAATTCATCTTGGCAAGGTGTCATGATTGCGCCTGTCGTTGGCAAAAAACTTGAACACCATATATAGATGACAGTACGACTTTGCTCAGTTCCGTCCCCAATTTTGAAGAACAGCACCCCAGACGGACGGGTCTGAGAGTCTCCCTCCCCTCTTCCCCTACCAGAGGACTCGAGAGGACTCTCGAGAACCTCTCGAGAGGACTTTCGGCTTGCTGCATATTTGGAGTACTCCTATGCCGCAAATATACTATACATTTACAATCAGTCGGGCCTTCTCCGGGTTTCGAACCCGGGCACTTCGGTACGGCAATCAGCGTCGCTAACCACTACACCGGTTGGACGGCTCGTTACTATTTGTTGCATTAAATCGCATTTTAACTTCAGCTATACCAATAAACATAGTAAAAATATAAAATGTTGCTTCTCAAGTAAGTAAACACTCTAAGCTTTAGTTATTTTAGTACGATTTTCTAATCAAATTTTTAAGATTTATCTTTCTTTTTTTTTTTTTTTTTCCTTTTTTTGATAAAATCTTTTAGGCAAGTGAACTCGTCGAACATTTTTAATTTCACTCAAGTTTTTTTCTCCACTACCCCATGAGGCTTTTAAAACACCCTTAACATTTTATACTGAGCATGAACTCGCAATAAAGACAGATTTTAATCCGCAGTTGAACTGAATTAAAAGCAGAATAATAATTGTTTGAATATTCTGAGCTAAATATTTGTTTTTGTTGCGCATGGTTTCTTGCTTTAGAAGAAAAAGGTATGAATTTCTGTTCAAAATGGGATAACAGAGAAACTATTCATAGATTTAAGTACATAAACTGGATAATTCTTGTACGTGTCACTATAATTTATAAATATTAATTTAATTAAATATTATTAAGTATTGTAATACATCCATGTCCCTTTTGACCTAATTAATAAAATCTTCATAATCCAAAGAAAAGCTAAAACAGCATTTACACTAGGAAGAATGTTTTAATGCTGCTGAAATATTGGAGCGGGGGGGATGTACATAAAATTAGTATTTGAATTTGTTTTAATAATGTGTAATATCTTAAAGTTATCTTTCATAAGTAATGAGTAGCTTCTGAATTATATTAGAAAATAACAGATGTCGCGAAACACATTAGCTTTAAAGTTATTCAAAACTCTTCTATAGAGTGACTTTAATTTTAAAGAAATGTTTTGCACGTTCTGAGTGACTCTGAAACATGGCTCTCTCGCTCTCTCCTTTTTTTTTTTTTTTTCGTCATAAACTAACTTTTCTTTAAGCTGGATATTAAACCTAAAGTCATCCTTAAAATTTAGCAAAATGCAACCACAGATTTGCTTTAAATATAGAGAAATGCTATGCAGGAGACAGAGATCGCTGTGCTTGAGATCGACCAGTGTCTGAACGACTAAAGGAGGGAAATAAGCCTCCTCCATTTCTACTTTCAGTGTCTGAAGCGTTTAACTATCTAATTTTGCAGGATTTTCTTCATGTGAAGTGTGTAGTTTTGTAGAACGTTTAGAATTTTTCGAGGCCGTAAAACGTTAGAAATATTCCATACCCTTCCTGGCAGTTGAACTCGAAACCTTCTGATTGCTAGTCGGACGTGTTTTCCATTTGTATCCCAAGGCACAAGGTAAGGATAGAGGAAGAACCTTATAGTTTCTCTTTTGCCCAATTTTAAATATATATATACCTTATTTGCGTTGATCATGAAGTGCATCTTACTGCCCCCCCCCAAAGAAATGCTCTGTGTCTAACTAATAAAATATAAAGTTATCGTCTGCGGTAACTCAGAAGATTCTTCTGTTAACTGAACTTGTTTTCCTTTCTATCAATGATCGGAACAAAATCTGCGCATTTTTTACTTGGTGACATTTCTTTCTTCTCTAAGCGTAGATTGGGATCATTACTGAAGAGAATTTGGCAGGATTGTGTTTAAAATTATCACTATAATTATAATTGTTTATTTCATCCTACTGGAGGAATGTCTTCAACAAAATAAAATATTTTAAAAAAGAAGCTAATGAAAGATTATACTTGTTTTCTGAGTTAAATAATATATATATATATATACATTGTGTTTCAGAGATCATGGGACAAACTTGGAGGGGTGGTGGAGCATACTAAAACATCCATTTTTTATAGGAATGTAGGGTCTAAAGTGACGGGTTAAAGCAGGAACGCAAAAAACGACACGAGAGGAAAATGTGTTTATGTACAAAATCAACGCAAAGTGCTTCTTTGCAGCAATACAGTATTCACAATAAATGTTCAAAATTGCGACCACCAGCAGTAATACATGCTTGGTAACGTCACAGAAGGGATTGACGAACATTTTGAAAAACGACAGGCATTTCGCGCACGCTTGCAGCCGCAATGGATAGTCGTGCAATGAGGTCCTGCAGTGAGTCAACGGAAGTCTCGTAAATGATGCTCTTCAGATGGCGCCATAAAAAAAATCCAAGCTAGATAAATCTGGCGAAAGGGGGGGCCATCGAGCATGTCCACCACGGCCAATCCATCGGTGCGGAAATGTCCCATCCAAGTAATTGCGGATCCGCAAGTGATTATGGGCTGGTGCACTATCATGCTGGAACCACATGCGATCACGAACGACAGCCGGAACATCCTGCAGCAACTCCGGTAGCATCTCTTGCAAAAAAATATGATAACATAAGCTATTTGTCGTGCAGGTAAGACGTATGCGCCTATGACGTAGTCTTTAACAATACTCGCTCACACATTCACGGAGAAGTGGGTTTGGAATGCACGTGGACGTGTGCCGTGTGTATTATGAGTTGCCCACACGTGCATGTTGTGGCTATTGAAGATGCCGTCCTGTGAGAAGGTTGCCTCGTCCGTGAAGAGCACATTTGATGGGAAATCCGCCTGCGCCTCACACTGCTGCAAGAACCAATGACAGAAATGAACTCGAAGAGGGCAATCTGTTTCTTGCAAGGCTTGGACTCTCTGAAAATGGTATGGGTGCAAAACATTTTCATTCAATACTCTCCAAACGGTGGAATGATTCAGCTGCAGATGATGTGCAATAGCTCTTGTACTTGTCTGAGGTGATTCATGCACAATGTTCAAGGTGGATTCTTCAATGCGAGGTTGTCGTGCAGTTCTTCTTCCACTCTTAATGTCAGAGGTAGCTTCAAATGACCCATTTTCACACAGAGACCGATGCAAACTCTCGAACATTGTGTGCTTCGGCATACGCCTGTTCGGAAACCGTTCTGGTACAACCGTAGCGCTGATCTACCGTTCCCATTAGCAGCACCATACATGAGATGCATGTCAGCTTTTTCCATGTGCGTAATCGCGCTCGACAACAGAGTTGCGAATGATCCTCTGATGCACCGGATCGTGGTTTGTCCAGCTCACTACCGCCCTCTACCGCTGCATTGCCAGACAATTACAGCTGTAGTTCCTATTACTGTCAGTGTTCCCTTCTTTGAACATTTACTGTGAATACTGTATTGCTGCAAAGAAGCACTTTGCGTTGATTTTGTACGTACACACATTTTCCTCTCGGGTCGCTTTTTTGCGTACATGCCTTAACCCGTCACTTTAGACCCTACATTCCTATACAAAAAATTCATGTTTTAGTACGCTCCACCACCCCTCCAAGTTTGTCCCATAATCTCTGAAACACTCTGTATATAAGGGAATACCCTAACTGTATATGAGTATAACTAATTCGTTTGCCTTAAAAGAATTTTTTCGCGATTTTGTTTCGATATTTTTTTGTATTTTGAATCTTAATTTGTATTTTTGAGTATCTTTTTTTATCTTTATTATCTTTATCTATAATTTTCCTGTCTTAAGGGTTGCGAATACAAGTCGGGAAAAGGTCTGAGCACTTGAGAGTCACTGAAAGATTTTCGAAATTGAAAATTTATTTCGGAAATTACGGTCCTGAATCTCAAATGTCTCAGAGGAACGAAACTTGTATTCGGAACTCATCGATCAACTTGATTTTGAGCTTCAAAACACTTTTCCCTTGATAAGTTCTGTTTGAAGCGTTGAACTGAGGAGATAAATATCTATTTTTATTTTTATTTTATTTTATTAGCAATGCTTTCACTATTGTAAAATTTTTACTTGTACTACTTTTGGGTGCGACTTTTTTCGAGATACAAAATGGTTAGGACCTTCATAGAATAGAAACTGCAAACATGCATTTAAACTCCACCTTTACCTTTTTCTTAATATATATGTATGTATAAAATACAAACATAGTAATATGCCAAAAAATTAAAAAAAAAATAGTTTTAACCAGTCCTGCGCTATAGCTGCAGGGTTGATTATATATATATATATATGTT
>KK118074.1:979557-994002 GCA_000611955.2 Stegodyphus mimosarum | reverse complement strand
TACACACATATATATTTACCTTCAATATTATATATTATCAAAAGTGCACATATACATGCATCTCTCAAATTGATCTGCTACATAATTTTGAAAAGCAAGTATCTTTTCTGTGTAAAGTTACGGGTATGTTTAATATGAAACATACAATGCTTTCTGCCATAACCATTCAAAACATTGTTTATACTATTAGTATTCTCAGGGGTTAATTTCTAACTTTGAGGTGCTGGAGCCCTATGGAAGATGGTGAGGAAAGAAAGAAAATGAATAAAATAAAATAGATAAAAATTAAAATAACTAAATAATAAATCTAAATTAATATTAAATTAATTAAGTTATAAATTTAAATTTAAAAAAATGTAAAGACATAATGAGAAATCTAATAAACTATTAAATTAGTTTTCAGTAGTTAAATAGAAAAAAAAAGTATAGGACCCTGTCTTATTTGGGGCATCGGCTGGAATTACAATTCTACTTAGATGTTAAGAAGCAGCTCAGCCAATCTGCGTCTAAGCCCTGATTATACAGATAATGTTCTATTCTAAAAGATGATAGGTAACACTCTTTTTTTTTTTGTAGCACACCAAGGAAAAAAGGTAAAACGATTAAAGCTCCACTAAGGAGAATAGTGAGAATTCTAGAAACAGTATGAGGATATGGAAAGAAATTTAACAGAAAAGTGTGGCTTTCAAAATAAAGAGGCAAAAGTTGAAGACTCCCTGATCGTGATGCCCTGTCGATATAATTCTAGCCCTCAAGCACAAATTTTCCCTGAATACTTTTCCGGAATAAATTTTCCTGTATACAACATGAGAATAAACATCAGACTTCTCTGTATGAGTGACAGCAGTGGTCTTCCCTGTTATATCATTCAGAAAGTCTGCAGTAGGAAGTCACTGGCGTGGAACATGCATGACCAGGCTATCATAGTTCTTTGGGGAATACAAAATTTACCCTCTCTCATAAATTCATTGCATATCCTGGCCTTTACATATGAATAAGCCTTTGACGTTTGATTGAGGGGCTTTTCTTTCCTTAAAAGTCTCAAACTCTGGGAAAAGCTTGAGTGCGAGGGAAAGGCAGGCCTGCATTCAGAAGTTAGAATTCATTAAGGCATGTTTACTATTAAAACAAAATTTACCTGCTAAAATTGTGTTTCACTTGCATAAAAGAAGTGCCGGTGTGCACTTCTTTTATGCAAGTGAACATTTATAATTTATATGCAAGTGCAAATTTATTTATTTTTATATGCAAGTGCAAATTTATTTTTAAATGCAAGTGCAAATTTATTTATTTTTATATGCAAGTGCAAATTTATTTTTATATGCAAGTACAAATTTATAATTTATATCGAAAACTGAGAAGTACCGGAGCTGGGCTCTGGTGGTCTCTGGCACAATTTAACACATTGACTGCCAACTACGAGATAACTCGTAGATAGCGTTCTTTTCTAGGACGCCAACTGCGAGTTATCTCGTACTGTGTTTACTTGCCATTTTTGTGCAGCTACGATTAAATTCGGAATATATCAGTGCTAATATCGATAGATGGCTTCTGGGAAAAGAACAAAAAATCAATGCTGGTTTGCATGTACAGAAATTTTATTAAAAAATGAAAAAAATATAAATAAAAAAATTAATTCAAATTCAAGAAATAAAGCAATATTTTATTGTTTGTGGAACTTCTTAAAACAATCTTCCACACAAAGGGCTAGCTTCTCTTTACAAGTTGGACAGAAATAACTCGTTTCTCGGCATTTTTTTTGCTTGGGTACATATACGAGATGACTTTGAGGGATGCAGTTTTTTTTTTTTGGTAGGTGGTAGACTCTCTGAATAATGGAACTCTTGCAATCTATTTTTTTTCAAAACTGGTTGAATCTCTTCTCCAATCAACACGACGACGAATTCTTCTCTGAACTTTATCAGTTTTATTTTAGAAGGAATTACTTTTTGAAAACGTTTGTGAGCATTGTGTATATTTATATCTCTATAATATGTAGTGTAACCTTTTTGGGCCATCTAATATTCTTTCTTAGAGATGAGTAGTACGAAAGCATTTGATCTGATCGGTCAATGCCAGGCATTCCACTATGTAATCTCGAATTATAATCGGTTTCATAGAAAGTTTTCCATGGCGACAGGTGTCTGCGTGCGAATTAACTCATAGTTGGCATCCGCGAAGACATTTCTGTTACAGAAGCCAACCACAAGATAATTCGTAAGACGTTTTTTCTTTTTTTATGCTTTTTTATGAGAACTGTGCACTAATGCACTAGAATTAGAGTTTTAAGTAATATGTGATTAAATCAAGTTGTCATTTTAGGCCATATTTCTGAAAATTGCCGTGGCAGTCAACGTGTTAAGCTCTGAGTATTCTTTTACAATTATGTGTCTTTTTTACCTTTCCATTAATCAGTAACACAATTTAAGGCCCAGAAGGGCTAAAATTTCGTTTTAGAATTTCGCGTCAGTTCACTATAAATGTCGGCTCACTTTTCAATTTGTTGCCACCAAATATTAGAGCCCTGTGTTATATCTAAAGAAATTAAATAATGAAGAATTTGCATAAATTTATGTATGCTTCTCGCATTGTGATAAAACTACGGTACCTAGAGCTATCAAATTTTGAATAATGTAATCTCTTTTTGAATATGGGCATCTGGAAGCCTGAATTTGAAATTTTAAATTTGTTTTATTATCGACTTCATATTTTGTAACACTTTAACAAATTTTTGATTAACAAACTCAAAAATTTCAAAGAAAGCAATGGCAATACTGTGCGGGGGGGGACATTTTTATCTCCAGCGCGCGAGACTGTGTATCTAAAATACACTCGTGCGATATTGCTGTTGAATTGAATTTTATGGTTTAATTGTGAAGAACATGATATTTAATAAATAAGGGTAGCACACAAAACGTTAAAAAAAGCCCCCTTTGGGCGTAATGTAAAATCTGAAAGCTTTCAGTTTTTTTGTTTTTTTTAATGGAATATATTTGTTCTAGGTTTCATTTCTAGAAGGAATGTCATCAACAAATCAGTGGTGTGTACCTGATGAAGTGCATGATGTTTTATCTGTTGATTTTGATCGTAGCTTGTCAGGCTTGGAAGCTGATCTTTGCACTTCGTCAAATAACATGAGGTATGTAAAAATATTATGCCTCCCTTAGGTTTTATAAGAGTGAAACATCATGTTTTCAACTACGCTGTATTTATTTCATTTATAGTATGTTATTCCAATTATACGATATTACTATACTATTTAGTTCAATTATACTATGTTAGCCTTGCAGACTGTACTTAACGTAAAATATATTTATGCTGTACTTAATGTAAAATATATTTATGTTCTGAAACAAAACATGATTTGAAACTTAACATCCAAATCTTTTTATTTATTCATTTAAATAATTCTGTTTTATTTTATAAAAAGTATAGGTCATTAAAAAATTATTCAAAATCTTTATTTTCTAGCTCTTCAGTATTTGCTGTGCCTGAAATTTCTGCTCGTAAAGAAGATGCTAGGGGCAGGTAAAAAAAAAAAAAATCCAATTTAAAGTTTTTATGTATGAAAATTGTATGTATTTTTTTTATTTTATTGTTTTAATATAAATGTTTTCTTTTTTTTAGACCTTTTTCCATTTTTTGGAATGTAGGTTAAAACAGATTTGTTGATAAGTAACAGCCTTAACAGAGTTTGAAATTATATTAGATGAGCCTGAAGTGTTGAGCAGTACTGCTAAAAGTTAATAACAGTGTTTAGAAATATTAAGCACTTCAGAAAAATTTGCTCTTTTAGAATATTTTTTATTGGTATTATGCAAAAGTATTTCAAAGCTGTTGATGGTGTACCAAAAATTTCTATTACTAGAATTTTATCAGGTAGGTCATCAAATTCAGCCTGTGTGTTTAAAAATCCTATTTAATACATATTGTTTTAATCAAGACATGGCACCAATGTTAGCTATAAAATGTTTAACCTCGTGTTATCTTTAAAAACAAATATCAACCTTTCACGTATCTTTAAAAACAAGTATCAAATTCTACTTGTATGTTTTACTTTTTACAAAAATAGAAAATACAAATAATTGTGCATGAACAATAAAACATTTTAAAAGGAAAAGACATCTTTATAACTAAAAAAGAATTTTTTTTAATTATCACAGAAATTACATAAAACAACCTCCAGTAAAAATTAATTATGTGTCACAGTTTATGCTGCCTAGTAATACTATTGCACTGAAAATAACATATTGAACTATATTATTTTCTTTTTCTTTCGCATCAGTTGATTTTCTATGAGGTTCTGAGGCATAATGGTGATTTTTTAAGAAAATTTCTACATAAGGCTTAGGATAAAATTATCTTAAAAAAGTTTCCAGTTTAAGAATGTTTTACTGTCAAAGATGATGATCTTTTGGAAATACTATTCAGGGATCTGAAAGTTCATTCAGCTTCAACACTGCTAATAGCAGTAGTCTCTATAATGACTTAGCTTTTCAGCACTATTCAAAATTTCATTTTCATATACAATTTCCCTGTTAAAGCCATCTTTGTGAAATCCTGAAAATAAATAATTTTTATTTCTTGCTTTAATCTGAAAATTATTGTTTGTATCCTTTTTTCTGTTTTTGGCCATGGACATGTTACCTCTTCCACATTTAGGTTCAGTGACTTTAATTCAAATTTTAATTAACCAAACAATGGGTCTTCATATCATTATCTTGATGTTAAACAGTTTAATACCCTGTCACAAATTTGTTGCAAACAGATAGTATTTTCCAGCATTTGCTTAAATTTTAGGTTATATGCTACAAGTTTGACTGAAAGCAAATGAGATCCTTATTCCCACAAAGAAAGGGGTAACAAAGGCTTACTTACGAAGTCAAAGTAAAATCACGTCATGCCAGGCATCTGTTTTTCTCAGCATGAATAAACAAGCAAATAAAAAGAAGAAAAAGTTTGCAAATGAAAGATAAATTTAACAAAGGGCTGACTTGAACCCCATTTAACAAAGGGCTGACTTGAACCCTATAGATCACTACAATTTGATTGTAATTACACTCACACTGATTATTATTATACTCACACTGATTATTATTATATACTCACACTGATTATTATTATGCTCATGCTGATTATTATTATACTCACACTAATTATAAATATATAGTTAAATAATGTATAATAATTGATCAAAGAGCACATTAAATAAAAGCATTGAAGTGACCAACGTTTTAAGGGATGCAGTCAAAACTAAAATGAACATTTTAACGTTATGTTAATGTCTAAAAGTTTTAAAATAGAATGTCATTATTTTGCATTCTTCTTGCTTAAAATTCACTGATACACCTGATTACATTTTAATGTAAAGTAACATACACTGGTTATCATGAATTAAGAAAAAATCACAAAAATCAAGATTACTGAAAAAGTTACATGTAGAATTTTATGCAACTTACCCACAATATACAACACATAGTAAGGTATCAAATAACATTAAAAAAAATTAACAGACAATTATGGTAGTATAGAAATTAGCGCATGTATAAAATGAACAAATCGAAGGTATCAGTTTGCTATAGGAAAAATACCTTCAATATGGAACATGATCACCTCTAAAAGCAATACAGCACATACAGCGATGTGTGATGCTTTCAATTATGCGGTCTATCAGTTCCATAGGAAGCATGAGCATTTCTCATGCAAAGCAGTTGCAAGGGTTTGAGGGGGCAGATTGAGAGCAGCTAGGCATCTCCTTAAAGCATCCCAAACGTGCTCAATAGGATTCAAGTCCGGGGATTGAGCTGGCCACTCCATGCACATAATTGTTTCCTGTTCAAGATAATCAACTACAATGCGAGCCCTGTGTGGTCTTGTGTTGTCGTCCTGTAACAGGAAAGCCTCACCTATTGCCCCGTCATATGGGTGCACATAATCGTCAAGGATGTCATCTTTATAAACCTGAGCATTCATGGTTCCCCTTGGAAACACATGGAGGTCTGTGCATCCAGCGAAATAGATGACACCCCAAACACAGACACTGCCTCTTCCATGCATCTCTTTCATGGATGTTTGACGGATGATAATGGGTTCCAGGTTCTCTCCATATTAAGTAATGTCTACTATCGCTTTCTAGACTAAACCTGGACACATCCGTAAAGAGAACAGCTCTCCATTAATCAGATGTCCAGTGGACATGTTGTCATGCCCACTGCAAACGGTCCCTCCTGTGGCGTGACATGAGCTGCACGCAAATGGCTGGTCACCTCGCATAGAGACCACCTTCATGAAGCCTTCTACGCTCAGTTGACGTTGACACCAACCTTCCGGTGTCTGCAGCAAGGGAGGATCTAAGAAGAATCGCAATGGCGGTTTTATTCCTGCGTGCACATAATGTCAAATATCGGTCATCGGTATTCATCGTAGCAGTTGGCCGTCCTTGGCTGAACCTCCTAGATGCCGAATCTGTGGTTTGAAATTGCCTCCAAAGACTTATGAACCACAGAAGGACTCACATTTAGCCATCTGGCCACTTCTGTTTGACTTTGCCCTGCCTCTAGTCTCCCATTGGCTCTCCATCGTAGTTCTGCGGGCAAATGAGCCTGGAGGTCATTGTTATCAATTGGCTATCTCAGATTTCTGATGTCACTATCACAGTGAAATATGTTAGCTTGCTCTCAAACACGAACTTTTATGCTCCTCGCAGATGATGTATTCCGAGTGCAGCATCACTAATTCGCATATTGCAGTTTTACTCAGCTACTCTTACTTGACAACATTTTCAACTTTTACACGGTTTGGCTTATTTTTGAGGGAGTTATTGCTATTTTTGTGAATTTTCCTTAATTTATGATAACCAGTGTATATTCTTCAAAGTGGATAATGTAGTAGTAATGTATAAAATATAAGAAATGTTTGGAATTCAAAGGGCTGATAAAAACAATTTGTAAGTTGCTTGTATTTACACTGCGCAAGGGAAAAAAGTTCTGCTGGGCCAATTGACGAAATTCAACTTGTGTTTTCCATGATTCAAAAGCAAGACTTAGGATATGTATTAGATTTATATATAGCATTGTTCGAATAGGTATTTTAACACAAAATCGAACGTTTTCTGAAATGACACGCCATTTTTTCCCATATTTCGATTCTATGACTCAAATTATGCCAAACTGCCAAATTTTGTATAAATAGCACAAGTAGTTTTTAAAAAATGAGCTTTCAAAATTTTAGCTCCTCCATGTTAATTGAATTTGGTATATATTTATTAATATCTCTTTTTTTTTAGTAAACTTATTTGGTTCTTCCTCTCACATTTCAAAATTTAGGTTCATTCGGAATAAAATTTGCCCATTTTTTATGATTTATTTTAAAATAATTTTTTTGAAAAAAAAATTTGAATTATAGCCGATACAATTTTTACCGTCGTCTTAAAGTAGATGTATTTCTAAGCATACCAACAAAAAATTAGAATTATTATTCAAAATGTCGTAAGATATACATAATATGGTTTATGCACTTTGTTAAAATGATTTGAATGTATGAACAGTGACCTTTTTTTCTGCTCGTGTGTAATGAATGATAAAATGGAAAGGAAAATAGGTCGCTATAAATTAAGAATTTCACCAAGTAAATTATTCTTGGTGCAAACTGCAAAAATGCGCCAAGATAAATTTTTGAATTTCTCCATAAATTTTGCATCAAATTTTACAAAATCTAATATTTAGGCATAATTTGAGTCGTAGAATCGAAATATAGGGAAAAAGTGGCATGTCATTTCAGAAAGAGTCAGATTTTGTGTCAAAATACGTATATTAGAACAATGGTATATATAAATCTAATATGTATCCTAAGTCGTGCTTTCGAGACATGAAAAACGCAATTTGAATTTCATCAATCGGCCCAGTGCAACGGGAGATATAGAACAGTCCCCTCCTTTTTTTTTTTTTTTTTTTTGCACAGTATACCATGCACATTCTAAACTTCTTCAAGGAAAATTTTGAAGAAAGCTCTGCAAGATAATTTCTCCATTCATACTTTAGCATAGGTAAGTTTTATCCAAATGTAATTAAAGTTTATACCTATAAATTTACAATGTATGAAGATTCAAAAGACAGACTCCCTGACCCTATAAGTTATCACTCATTTAATGCATATGTTAATATCATTTGATTTGGGTAGCCTCAAATAAGTATGAGCTAATGTTAATATTTAAACTGAAAGACGTGATATTTGTTTTAACTTCTGCTTACTGTGTTAAAAAATCAGTATTAAAATTATTTTTATTTCTTATAATTTTGTATTTAAATTACATCTCTTTATTAATTTTTGAAAATCATTTCATGTTGATTTACTTAGTTAAAAATTTTACAGCTTGTCTTCCTCTGCTGTTGATACATTTCGATGTCTCCAAGATCTGTCTGAAGACATTGCAAGGTTTGTTTTTATTTAAAATGATAATCTGATACTTAAACCTTCTCCTTCCTGACATTTGTTTTTTCCAAAAAGTAAATACAGAAAACTGTATAGATGTCAAACCAGATTTAAAACTAAAGTTTTCATCTTTTGCAGATCTGAAAAGTTCTAGTTAACAAGAAACGGTGTTACACTTCCTGTTAAAACTTTTTTATTGTTTTAAACTTTTGTTACTCTCACAATACTGGGAAAATGTTTGAAGATTAAAGTTTGTGTAATTTACCAATATGCCATAAACATTTTTACTAGGTCATGCAACCGGATCACAAAAAATAATTTGGGAAACCCTACATTGCACAATTCTTTGGATTACTGTTCCTTTTTTTTGGGGGGGGGAGGTTAAATTTACCCTTACTAAAATTAATAGGTGATAATTATCTTCAAAAGGAAATATATATTTGGTTTCCTAGTTTGGAAAAACAGTCTAGTGTAGGAAAGTTCATTTCAATACCTTAAAAATGTGTTTTCCTGGTTCCAGAGAAGGAGTTATGTATTATTCTTTAAATTAAAATAGAAATTCAGAATTCTTGTTAATTTATTTGAAATTATTTGTTTCCTATTTTAAAACTATTTTGCTACTTTTAAAAAGCTATAAGTACCTAGTTTTGGCTCTTGAAATTTCTGAATTCTAACATGTGACTCCAAATGTCTTGAAGTTTGCCACTTCTTTTGAATATACATGTATAATTAGAATATGTGCATGCAATTAGAATACTCTCTAATTAATTTTCATTTGACAACCAGTAGCTGAAGATTTGATTACGAGATTGTTACCAGTGAGAAACTCTAGAATACAACTAATTTTAGAACAGAAGACGAAATCGCAGAATTAAGATTTGAAAAGTTATTTAACATGAATATTTTATGTAATGCATGTATGTTTATTTTGTGTGTGTATATGTATATATATTAAAAAGTATACCAAAATTAGAATATGCAGTAATTATTAATTTTTCTTCACATTTTAGCAACCTTCATGGATCTGCAAAGTGTCAAATAGAATGTTATCCGTTTAGCCTTGTACATGGAAAGAAGATCCGTTATTCTCAGCTTACTGATATTGATTGTACAAATAGTGTCAAGCGTTTTTGTTTCAACAAAGAACTGGAGCATTCTGAAAATTTCCAAACATCCAGGTAATTAAGGACCTTCATGTAAATACATGTGCAATAAATATAGTAATACAAAAAAATGGGGGCGGGAGAAAGAAGAAATTCTGACACAAGCATTTACATATAATGCAGTGAGCATGGTCTCGTGGCTCACTTTTTGAAGTTGCTATTGCCAAATACATGATCTTATTTTTTCTAAGAAGAAAATTAATATTTTTTCTAGTTGATAGTTCAAATGTCTGTTTATATATATATACATTTTTACAAAATACATTGTTCGTCAAAATTACGGGATAATTTGAAAAAATATGTTCTCTAGTTAGTTTTCAACCATTCTTCAGTGGTGTAGTTACTTACATTAATTATCTTCGACTGAATGCCAAATTGGAACATTCCATGTATTGCATGAAATATATAAATTAGGGTACTGACAATGTGTTGTGCAATGAATGCATGTTGTATTCAGAAGTGTAAGTAGTCATTTAAGTGAAGGGCAAAAGTTGTCATTAATTGGTAGACTCAAGAGGGGCAAACACAAATGGAGGTCTCTTAAGATCTGAATATCCTTCAAGTACCATATCAAGAACTTGGATTTGCTTTTTAAGTAATGAATCAGTGGCTCAGCGGTAAAGTTTCTGAACACTGGTAGTTTAGTCTGTGCTTTAAAACCTGGAAAGTGGGCTGGCTGACTGCATGGTGGGTTTTCATGGTTTTTCTGCATGTGTAACATGGATATGAAAGTCCTCACAAAAGCATTGCCCTTAGGCAGATAACCCTTGAGTGCTTTGCTGCAATCAGATAAATAAACCAAATAAAAAATATGTAATGAAACAATTAGTAGACCACCTGATAAAGTGTCCAAGAGCAATCCAAAGACCTTTTTTCTGACATTATCAGCTGGAAGAAAATGTGAAGTACATTATCAGCTGGAAGAAAATGTGAAGTACATTATCAGCTGGAAGAAAATGTGAAGTACAAGTTGACATTAGGCAGAAGTATTAGTTTACAACTCTTGGTTTGACATAAATTTTGTTTTGCCTAATTTTAAATTTTACATTGATGTGTTTTCCTTCCAAGACATTGATGTGTTATCTTGCTGGGGCAAGGGAGTTGGTTTTAGACCTTCTGGCTGTTACAGGAGCTTCAATCAGACATTCTGTTACTGCTTCACGAGGGTGACTTTATGTGAGGAAACCCATGGTTTGTATCCTTTCCGCTTCACCTTCCAAGAGGGCTGTTTAAGTAATAAACTTCTTATTCCTGATTTGCTTTCTGTTTTGTTTTTATTATGTATGCTAAAATCAAGAAATATGTATGTATAATATTTTTTAAACTGCTGAAAATTTGTGTTTTCATGAAATTTAAAAGAACAAAATTAAATCATGTTTCAGTATTATATTCTGTTATACTTTTATTTTAATTTTTATAACAGCTTTTTTATTGAAGTTTTTCAGTATAAAATAAAATGGTATTCTTGTCACATTCAGTAGAGCTAAAAGTGTCAGGACTGAGTATTCGGTGCATATTCTTGTCAAACATCTTCGTGAACGTAACTAAGTCTTAAGTCCTGATCTTGAACAGGGAGCTGAATGCAGCTATGTTCTGTGGTAGAAGAACTGCACTTTAAAGGGATCACTCTTTTATTAAACCACAATTATTTACAGCCACTTCCCAACTCGGGAGGGATACAGAAAATAATGACCGCCACTTGGGTCTAAACTGAACAATTAAATTTAATTTAAACTAAAGCTAAATAGAAATTAAATAGTCGTTGCTCACAGAGCTATAACGCGAGGTTGGCCTCTAAACTAAATGGTGCGTAGCAAGATTTAACTAATACAGACGCACTTAAAATTACTTCAATAAGTAATCACATAACAGCGCTACGACTTAGAATTTAAATACTAGCTAATCAGGCGAACATCGAGTAGAGTAACAGTGGTCTGAGACTAAAAGCTCTCTCACACTGAAAGGTTTCTACCTTTCGTTTAAATATAACTTGGCTCCACTTCAAATTAGCATAAATCTGAAATGCACGCTTATTCTAACGGGAAGTTGAAATGAGAACAGATAGAAAAGGGAAAATTAAAATAAAACTTTGTTAGCTTAACTAAAACCTTACAAAAGGAGTGGCTCTATTTTGTTTACTGAGGTGTCCAAATATAGCCTGAAGTGTAATTTTAGGCATGTTTTGATGTGGAAGAGCGAGGAACATGCAACTTGCCTTTCTTTGTCATGAAAGATCCCATTTGCACCACAGAAGCAGTTTCATAATTTGCGTAGGACTCATCCAAAACGGCCATACACAGCTGCATTTCTTTAATGGAGACTTGTGAAGGTATGCCAGTGCACAGATATGTAGATGAGGTATTGGAAATCCATTAAGGCTGTTTAGTAGTATTTGAGGATATCACTAGAATGGGTAGATTAACTTGCTCCTCAAACTTGAAGTCAGTTTAGCATGTGGCAGTTGAACCTTAGACTGCGAATAGATGCATGCTTAGTGCGTTCCTGCACCCTCTACGATTTGAAAAATGCAGCTGTCGGAAGAGTGGCATACAATTCCGTAAGTCTTGGTCAAATGTTTGGTTAACTGCCGCCCAGATGGTATAGTGGTTAGGGGAGCCTGACTGCGATACTGAAGGGCCTGGGTTTGAATCCCAGAGAAGGCATGGATGTAAAATTGTCTGTCCCTTCATAGGAGGTAGCGGTGGCCGCCTATTGCGTGCCTCCACAATAAAATGGTCACCACTTCTGGCTTTAGTAGTGGCCAATGCTGTTATAGGTAAGTGCCCGCCATTCATAAAAAAAAAAATATTTGGTTAATTTTATAAAATGAAGATATGAGGTTTTCATTTCTATGAGAGGTGATCATGCGCCAGATTAAAAGATTTGTTACAAAATAAAGGAGATGTCAAACATGGTGATTTATGTTAAATAATGTTGTAATGCTTTTATAGAAATTGTTTTTAATCATTTTCCATTAAGAAACAGTTGGGTGTTTTTCCCATTACTATTCTTTTAATTTTGACTAGCAGTTTATTTGCAGTCTTGTGTGTTTTGAATTAGAATGTTTCTGAACTTACTGTTATGTTCATTTAATAATAATGCTGCAATACAGCAAGAAATGGGAATACTTGTGTAGTTATTCTTTCAATTTACTCTGTCTTACTTAGAAAGGTAAATTTTTGTTTTTTAAATATCAGTGTGGTTGTTTTGGAAAATTAAATGATCATAAGCGTCTTTTTGTGTATTTTGATTTGCCTTCTGATTATTTATATATTTTATTTATTTACTTTTTGTGTGTGCGTGTGAATTCTACAATTAAGGAATATGTATGTTTTAATATTTTTAAACTGCTAGAAATTTAAAAGAACAAAAGGAAATCATATTTTAAGTATTATGTTCCATTATAGTTTTAATTTAATGTTTGTAGTAGCTTTTCCCAGTATAGTTTTTCAGTTTAAAATAAAGCCTATTGTTCCGCAACATAAAGGAATAAACTGGTCCGTACGGAATTGCTGTTTGGAACTTCTTTAATTTTTCAATGACTATTAAAATATAACCACTTTAACACTGATTTTCAAATAATATCGGGTTTCAGCATCTCACTTTCTTATAAAAACCTAGATCTGTGATAATTCAGTAGTAGCTCTCAGCCGACAGTGGTTTTAAAAACAACACATGCAGCCGACACCACATTTAACTGACAACATGTGCATTTAGACAAAAACATGTGACAGTATTTTACTAAAATTCGTTCATATTTATCTGACAGCTATAAAATCTTTCTATCAATTATGAAATTGCTCTATTCTCTGTAAGTTCATCTTTCAAGTCATTTTCTCACCTATCAGTAAAATTCACTGTTCAATTCTTAAAAATTCCATCTCTGATTTTAATTCTTATAGAATTTTGACGTATCATGTCAATGTGGTTCGACTTCTTTAGTTAACAGCATTAATTTTCTAATACTTTCCTCATCAGATCCCACTACATTTGTTTTTTGATCTGCTCCACACATTGGTTTCCATATAAAATCATTTTACTTTTTCCATCACTGAAATTTTCTTTGAGTAAATACTGTATGTAGCATTCTGCATGTTATCACAGTCGATTGCGTTGTGGTTACCATATTCATGCATCTGTTGGCATGGTGTAGAAGAAACTTCAGTTTAAGGAACAAGGATTTCCTTTTCTCCCAGTGATGTAATTAACATGCTCCTGGGCCCATTCAAGAAAGAACTGGCAGTGGCATTTCATTAAAAATGGGGTCATGCAAGCAGTATTTCGCCTGCAGATGGTTAGCATTGTAGATTAGCCTCAGTTATATGGGATAGACATATTGTGTGTTCATAGATGTGTACTACCTGCAGCTCTTGGATGCTATTTCATCTCATGGAAATCTTTTATTTCAAACTCGCTTCATGGTACAACCTTCAATATGCTTAAGGAATTTTGCCTGCTTGTGAACATTGTCCTTTTTTCTTAACACATCCAGTATGTCTTCACTACTTTAGAATGATAGAATTTGATTAGTTTTGCTCTCTGGGTTATTTAGCCCAATGCTGAGGTACTTGCAAGTCATTTTAATAGGATGTTAAATTATTACCACCTCCCATTTCTGTTTCATTACAAAGCATGCGTAATCATGTTAATAGCCTTTTGTTTCTGGTTGCTGTAATCATGTGATGGTTTGAGCTGCAGAAGCTGTCTATTACTTTTTTGAGAGGTGGTTGAATTTTATTGAACATGTGTTTTACAAAATTAAATTGAATGAAAAAGAGATTTAATGAGTAATTGATTAGTAGTTTAGACAAACTAGCTTCTCTTTTTCTTGGAAGTTTTTTTTTTTTTTTTT